>FTLJ01000342.1:59448-119556 GCA_900155495.1 Porogramme epimiltina
GTACGGGTTTGGCCCGGGTACGTCCCCATGAACCCCTACCCGGACCCGGGCGGGTATAGACCCGTACCCGTGGCGGGTTTACCCGACCCGTGGCATGCCCTACACGCCCGTCGCAGGCCCCAGGCCCCTCCCCACGCCCGTTGCAGGTCCCAGCTCCCTCCCCACCCCCGCGCCCACCCCCGTACCCCACCCGTACCCCTACGGCGTCCCTCAGTTCGCCTACTCCCCGCCCCCTATGATGTTCGCCCCCCAGGCCCTCATCCACGCCCGCCCGTACCCTCCGTACATGCACATGCCGTTCGAGTACTCGCCCCTCCTCCAGCACCCGGGCCAGCCCCAGCCCCAGCCCCAGCCCTCCCCGCAGCGCCAGCGCATGCGCTACCACCCGTACCACCACCCGCAGCGCCAGCAGGTCCAGCGCCCTCCCCAGATCGACCCGCAGCTCTGGCACCAGGGCGTGCCTGCATACCCCTCTGCGAGCTCGAGCGGCGTCGACGACGCGGTGCACGCCGCCCCCGGGTCGGGCTGGGTCGTCGCGCAGACCACGACGTTCATGCAGGCCTCTGTACCCACGCCCCCCGCCGACGAGGAGGTGGCAGCTTTTGATGAGCCGGTGACGCCGAGCGAAGAGGACGTGTGCCAGCAATTCGATGTCGCTCAGTGGGACTCCCGCTTCATCGACTACGACTACGCTGCTTAACCTAAGCAGTGCGGTGCTCTTCCTCTCATTCCCCGTCAGGTTCCCCCTATGAATTTCCCTCTAGATCCTCACTGTGACATCCCACTATGCCCTCCTCCTATATGCTCCATCTCATTAATTCGTAATTTGTACGTTACGATGGTATATCGTTAGTGTATCTCAGTAATGAAGTGGTTTTCCGAACGCTGCCCGCACGATTATCTAAGCCACGATACATCCAAGGCCCACATAACGTTCGTGACTCGCGCCTAACCACATCAACGAACTGAAGTCCAGACTCCAGCACCCAAAGGGCAAACACCGACCGACCGCCCGGGGCCCCGGACACAGCCACCCACTCACGCAGCGACGTCGTCGACGCGCGCCATGTTGAGGGTCCCGCGCCCGAAGCCGGCCGCCAGCGCGCTGAAGCCGCCCTCGCGCACCTCGGACAGGAACAGCTCGTGCTGGTCCGCCAGCCGCTCGTTGTTCCTCCGTATTTCCCTGATCATCCCGTGTTCCCGCGCGCAGTTCGGGCACTCCGTCTCGTTCTCCGCCAGGCACCTGAACATAGCGCAGCGTTTCAGTCATCAGGGCAGGGACGGACGGACAGGTAAACGCGGAAGGCACGCACCTCTGGTGGTAGCTGTGATTGCACATGAAGTGCACTGCGGGGAGGTCGAGGCCGCCGCCGCACGCCGAGCACTGTGTGACGTGGAACACGCGCGGGCGGTCCGGGTCGGACAGCTCCTCCACCTGGCGCAGCTTCGCCTGCGTCTCCATCCGGTACGACATGATGAGTTGCTGGTCCTGCAACAAGGCCGCAAGTCAGCTCCCACGCACGCGGCCCCCGAAGTGTCCAGCACGTACCGTCTCGACCTCCTGGCGCGCAGTCTGGATGCGCGTCATAAGCCATTCCTTGACGAGGCCCACGCTCGCGACGTCGTTCCGACTGAGCAGCTGCACGACGCTCACGGGCGGCATGAGCTTCTCCTCGTCGATCACCTTCAGCACCTCCACCACATCTTGTCTGTGGACGGCGAGCAGCGCCGGCGTGCTCGTCAAGAACCTTAGCACGAGCGGGTACAGCTGCGCGTGCTCGGGGCCGTACGCCCGCAAGCGGCGGACGACCTCTGCGCTCGCCGTCGAGTCACCTGCGTTGTGCCGATCGATGAAGAACCGGACGACGTCCTCGTGCATGCCGAGGCGCTCCCAGAGGAGGACGAGGCCGGGGGTGAAGCCCCGTGTGGAGCAGAGGATGAGCGCGTGCGTCATGTCGTACGGCAGCGCAGGGTTCTGAAGCAGTGCGAGCGCCTTCGGGTTCGGCGTTGCCGCGTCTGCGCCCGGTTGGGAGAGGTACAGTTCGAAAAGCGTGTTCCAAATCGCAATTTGGTCCCGCTTCTCTGCTTGCTCGTCAGCGTTGGGGTCTACCTCGACAGGGAGTGGATCGCCCGTGTTATCCACAGTTTGCCCCCAGCGTTTGCGCGCCACCGTCTCGAGGAAGCGCACAAAGTGGCCGGTATGGTCTACGAAGTGGGCAAAGTAGAGGCGGGGCGCGGGACGCTTGACGGTACTGGCATTCGCTTTAGCAGGCGTTGCAGCACCAGACGTACCGGGAGGCGGAGAAGGGGTTTGGGAGGTTTCTTTGCCTGCATCACGGGTCGTATCGGCTTGTGTTGGGGGAGGTGCAGCATCTGATGGTGAAGGTAGGCCGGCGGCAGACGCTCGGTTGAGAGCGAGGTAGGAAAGGTATGATGGTCCACCAGACTGCCTGACGGGTGTGACCTCGGGTTCCTCGGCCTCGACGGTAAGGGGCGAAAGACTAGTACAGATGTCGATGAGAAGATCTGTAGTCTCTTCGGGAAGATTGTCGAGCATAGCACGGCCATATCGTGCAAGGTTGCTCTCAGCCTGCAGGGACATATGAGCGTGAATACGAGGCGAACAAGCTGATCCTTACGGCTTCCGCGCCCAGTCGTCGGAGGTACAAGAGTGCGTCTTTATAGTTGCCAGCATCCTCTATCTGTATCCGAAGATAGTCCTCGTGGCGCTCGTATTTCTTCGCGAGATATGAGGCATGCTCGAAGTACCCAGCCTGCCTGCACACGCGAATCGCGGTATCGAGGTCAAAGGGCAATTCGTCCTTGTCACCGTCGCCCGTCGTCCGTAGGGACTCGCGCTTGATGAAACTATCTAGACGAGACACGTCTTTGAGCTTGGTGTAAGTGTTGAGGAGAAGAGTAGTGTGGTCGGAATTCGCGAGACCAAGCGAGTGGAGTTCTTGGAGATACGTCACTAGATTGTGTATCCGTTGTGCGTCCAGGAACTGGGGAGGCGAATAAGCAAGTGGATACGAAGTGCACACAGACATAAGCAATACCGACCTTGCGAATGACATAGCTAGGTTGCACGTAACGGATGGTCCGAATGTATTGCTGCATCGCACCATCATAATCACCCTTTCCGTACAAATGGTCGCCGTATTGCTTATGAATGTCCGCTATATGCGCCTCGTCGAGTTGCTGTGTGTCCGCGATGTTGAGGGCAAGGAGATATAGCGCCTTCCGGTACAACATATCGAGCTTCGCTGACGTGGGTTTCTCTTCTAGACACATCAACTGCATAAACTAGATTAGGCCCTCTCACCCGCCTCAGCAAGCTAAGCTTACCTTGCCATCGTTCGAAAGGACGTATAGCTTGCCCCATACCGAAAAAATCTCACGGACGCCCTCCGTGAATGTGCCCGAATGTGCGACAAACTTGTTCTCTAGGTCAAACACGGTCACTTTTGTGATATCCGAACCGGGAGGTGCGACATTCTTCGCAACGAAGTTGCGTACGGTGGCTGACGCCGCTGTGGCCGTCGGCGTGAAGGGCGGTGAGACAATGACAATGTAGTTGCGGTATGTGTGGATCTTCGACTTCATGCCTAGTCACGAGGTTATGAGTAAATGTACTAGAGCCCGAGGTCGAACAATACTCACCCTCGTACGCATAACAGGCGCCCCGACTCTCCGTCCCACACAGATATATCGCCTCGTCCCGAGCTACGACCACTTCTCGTGCCTTCCAGTCCATCGTCGCGCATCCCAGCCCAGCACCAATCTCGTCCACCGTAATAGGTGTTCCTCCGCTGCCCTTGCCTGACGCTTGATAACATAGCGCGCGGTTCGTGGTAACAATGAACAGATACACGTTCGGACTGTCCTCCGTTGGTTCTCGGAAGCCGAGTCCGGTGATGGGTTCTGTTGGAGACTCGTGGATGACGCGTGGTTTGGGGAGAGTGCTGAGGGAGCCCGAATTAGAGTAGATGGACTGGTCGAGGTGGCGGTATAGAATGACGGTCCCATCGCCCAGACCGATGGCAAGGTACGAAAGAGTTGCTGAGAGCGCGATGGTGGAGACGGGATGCGGTCGGCTGCCACTCTGAACCTTGGCAGAACGCAATAGAAGAGGTGCACCGGTCTTCTTGTCAAAGGCTTGAAGGTCCCATACTTTGAGGAACGGGTGTCTTGCGGTGTCCTCTTCCTATACACTATTGAGGAAGGGAGACGAGGAATAGGAACAGTACGACTTACCCCAAGTGTTATCAGGATGCCTCTCCGCTCAGCCATGTGCGTGACCCTGCCCCCCGTATGTGCAATCCAGCTCTTGGCAATCTCGAAGTCGCGGTTGACTAGGTATACACTTCCATGGATGTCTGCAACCACAAGCCCAACGGATGAGGCTACAGTTGTTGATATTTCTGGTGTTTTCTGCACGTATTGATCAAGGATACAACGAGTTTCCGAAGAACATTCAACTTTACCTGAAAGACGTCCGGGGAGCTACCAAGGTCATGGATATCCTTCACAGGGACAACATCGAAGAAGGGGAATTGCCGCCACTGTAGTATTGCCAAGTTAACGACAGATGGCGACTGGGAACGTAATGGAAACACACTGCTGGGGATGCATTCGCTGGTCCAGATGGTTGGGCCATCATACACTGCTGCAAAAGAGCTGCTACGCGGTGGCCTGGGTAGGAGACCTATTGAGGTGTGATCACAGGGAATGGGTTGCACGTCGGACCAAGGTCAGCGGATATCGGCGGAGTTCAATACGGCATAGAGCCAGTGTGAGTGAAAGCAGGTACACAAGCGTGCCCAACGCGAATATGAGGGGTGTGAGGGCGGGGAAGGCGGGAGGCGGCCATCCCGTCGGTGTGCGGCGCAGCCATGCGCGTCATGTCAGCGCTTAATGGACCCGGACCCAATGGGGAACATTAACAAATATGCTTACCCGAGTAAGTAATGAGTAGTAATGCCAGCGAGCCGGCCTGTCTTCCGAAACTCGCCGCGTTTTCTTCGACATCCACCACCACCACCACTCCCTTCGCCGTACGTCCTCATCTTCGCGTCTCCAACACTGTCCGCTCAACACATTCTCCCCCAACTAGACTTTCATCATCATGAGCTTCCTCGGTCTCCGCAAGTGGCCTACTCCCGCACGTCCCCTCCCCCATCAGCGCCAGACCATCCGTCTAATTCACCTCTCTTCCGCTTCACCTTACAGGTCGCCAAGCCGATGTGGCCTTTCATCAGCGCGAGTCTGCTGACGTGGTTCCTGGTGGGCAAGATGCAGGATATGGGTGTCAAGGGTGAGTCCTTCAGCCCGTCCCCTTGTCGCTGGTCCTGACACGTCCTCAGCGGAGGGTTTCCGCAACGACCCCCGCAACCCCTACGCGGCGCAGATCGCCAAGGAGGCGCACCACTAGAAAAACCTTTTGTATTGCTTCTGCATAGACATACAATTCATGGGGTGTTGACCGCGTAACGCCGCGTCCCTTCATGTGTTCGCCACGAGGTTCCCTGGGAAGTAGGAGATACAACAAGAGGTTATCATTACAACGTGTTCAAATGAACAAGCCCCGGTGATATAGCTGCTAGTTCGCCGTGAGTTCATGAAGTACGTGTGCTCCGGCACCCAGTCCCTGTCGTTGTTCAGTTGCCGCACAAGAAAGGTTCCCTCTTCCCTCCCATTCGATCGCAAGTGTTTTATTCTATCTCTACAACTCCTATGCACGGTACAGTCCGTTTAAATGAGAGACTCGGGTGAAGTTGAGGATGGACCTGTCCGCCCTAGACGTCTGGCACTAGTGGCACAATTTCCACTAGTCCTATGACGACTGTCGTGGACATGCCCGTGGTTTCGCGTCGAGCTCGGAATAACCAGCCTTTGTTCAAGTTTTTCGAAACTAAACATAATTCCTCAGAATATAGTTGCTGTAGAGAAGGGTACCCATGAGGGTGCCTCCAGATGTTTCCCGTCCTTGTCAAGATCAGAAGATCTGCACTCGTCAACAGCTCATGAAACATCCGTTTGAAATTTGGGCTGTTGTCGACGTTCTTGCGGCTCAAATTCAAACGTTGTACAGTCCCATGATTGTAGTACTTACTATGCTCAAAGTTCCGCAGTGCCTGGAGTCCGACAGCGTCAGCCGCTAGCACCGCTTTGGTTCATCCGCTGAGATAACAACATCACTTTCTTTGTCTTTCATCTGTGCGCCAGCCTTGCTCAAGAGCCACTGATGTCTTCGGAGACGCAATTCAATGCCGCCCACCATGCGGCCTCAACGCTGAGGGATACCATATCGGAACTACAACATCAGCTCAGGTTGGGTCTCTTACTATCTCTATCGCGATGTTCAAAAGCCAACAGGACCATATCTCCTCAGTATAGAGGAGGTGAGTGCCAAGGATTACAGGCGAAATCCTTGCAAATCCCACCTGACTTACGAGTTTAGCTAGAAGGCTTGGAAACCATCCTGTCTCAAACGCTCTCTCGCGTGAAGGAGTCCATCAATTATCGCCGCTCTCCGATCAACAGCATGCCGGTGGAGATCTTTGAACTCATATTCCGCTACGCCATTCGGTGGCGTAGCGGTGGTCTCCGCAGTACAGGCTTCGAAGCCCCCAACCATACCCAGCTCATGAACGACCGTTGGCGCATTGGGCAAGTCTGCCGTCGATGGCGTGCAGTGTCCACAAGTATCCCGGCGCTATGGACGACTGTTAGCGAGTCCCGGAGCATCCAGCTATTCTTACATCGTTCCGGAGACATGCCCCTGGACGTCTTGGTGGAAGACAGAACGCCTCACGGAGCATCTTTGGGGTCCTATGCTCATAGAATCCGCGACCTCTTCATCAAAGTCGGTGATCCTATAAGTATTCTTCCTCGCTATGACCTGGCTCGATTGGAAGGCCTCACACTCGTGGGGAGAACCTATTTTCCGCAGTTTCGGAGGATTGTACGGGACTGCGTACTGCCTATCGTTCCACCTAACCTACCGTCACTGAGGGTGCTCACCCTGCGCGAGGTACAATGGTTCCCCGGTGTACCCTACAAGTGCCTCACACACCTTGCCATCAACAACAGTCGGATGCATACCCTCGGGGCGCTTCTCACCGTACTCAAACAATGCACGTCGTTGGAACGACTAGTCCTCGTCAACGTCGATTACGCCCTGCTCGAAGACACCCCGTCTAATGACGTCCTCCTTCCGAGCCTCAGGCTATTCACTCTCGGTATCACCGACCGGGGCCTGCGCTTCCCCCAAATAATCCTTCGATATCTCATCCTGCCACCCACGATTACTATGAGGATCTCGGGCACCGCCGGTGTCATCGAGGATCTCTCTAAGCTAGACCCTTTCCCCGTCCTTCCCTTCACTGCGACCAGCTCCGAGCTGTCCATAGACAGCGGCATCAGCTCCATCACCCTCTTCCTCTCCAGCCCCGCCCCGGACACGCCCTCCCTCCGCCTCCACTTCTACCCCAAGTCCTACCCGCAGGCCATCAGCGTCCTCTCGGCGCTCATCTCCTTCTCGTCCCTCGAGCGCATCACCTACCGCACTTCCCATTTCCCCGAACACGGCGACTTTGTCCTCTCCCTCCTCGGCGAAGCTACCCGGCACGACATGCCACGCCTCTGCGCCCTCCGCCTCGTGGACGAGCACAGCCTCTGGCCCCACGCTAAGGCCTTCGCCCGCGCTGCGCGCCGCACCCTTTCCGAGCATCCACGCTTTGTCCTGCAGGAGCTCGACGTCTGGTCCCCGCACGCCAAGTTCCTAGCACTCCTCGACCTCCCCGCGTGTGGTGGCGGGCTCGAGCGCGCGGCCTTCCACTGCACGGCACCGGCCGGCGCGCTGGACGTAGAGGCGGAGAGGAAGATCGCGGAGCAGGTCGCAGCGCAGGTCCCGTACCTGACCCTACATGGGCTCGACGAGCCCCTCCCTCGCCTGGTCCTCCCAGGCATCGACGGCCTCGAAGACGACTACGGATTCTATTGATCCGGATTGCGAGCGACCCTACACCTTTCCACCGACACCCATCGGAGCATTCATGCGCGCCGCCTCAACTGAGTTTCACAGTCCCTGAGATTATCACCACTTGGACATACGTCACTATAGAGTTAAATGCAACGGTAGCGAGAGAACCTATTTGAGGACGTAGTAGACCAAGGATCGGGTCATCCGTGAGAGAGGGTATGAGACATTTTATTCCATGCGGTGGCTGTGACAGCTAGAAATACAATCGGCGGAAGAGGGAACTATTGCATCGGCGCAGTAGTAGACGTACACGAAGGTATGGATGTGTGTGCCGAAATCTGGATGGCTTAGCGGGGAAAGGCAGGAGAAGCAGGGAGAGATCATCAAAGTGAGCAAAACATATTCGACGTGTGTCCCTGGCAAGGTCCGACTGTATGCAGCAAGCGCAGGGCCAGGCAGCGGCAAGCCGCCGGTCACGAAGTAGAAGCGGCTCAAATTCAAACCTGGTCCGATCGGCGGTCCATGCTTGTTGCGTTCAAAGTTCCTCAGCGCCTGCAGTTCGACCTGGGCGTCAGCCGCCAATGGCCCGGGCACTGCTTTGGTCCGTCCACTGCTGAGAGGGCCGTGACAGCAAGATTACTTTTCTTGTCTCTCATCTGTGCGCCACTATCTTTGCTCGACAACCATGTCTTCACGACTCGGGATGCAAATCAATACCATCCGCCAGGCGGCCACAACACTGAGGGACAGCATATCGGAAACGCAACATCAGCTTAGGTTGAGGCTCTGATCTTTATCGGGATGTTCAACAGCTGACATGGCCACATCTCCTCAGCTTGGAGGAGGTGGGTGTCAAGGCTCGCGAGAGAAATCCTGCCAAGTCCATTTTGACTTACGATCCCAGCTAGAAAGCTTGGAAACCATCTTGTTACAAACGCTCTCTCTCGTGAAGGAGTCCATCAATCACCGCCGGTCTCCGATCAGCCGCATGCCAGTAGAGATCCTCGGACTTATATTCCGTCACGCCATTGGAAGGCGGAAAAGAGACATTCACCGGAACGGCTTTGAAGTCTCCAACCATATTCAACTCATGACCAACCGTTGGCGTATTGGGCTAGTCTGCCGTCGATGGCGCGCAGTGTCTACAAGCATCCCGTCTCTGTGGACGATTATCGACGAGTCCTGGAGCACCCCGTCGTTCCTACATCGTTCCGGAGACATGCCCCTGGATGTCTTGTTACACTTAAAGGACAGGGCGCCTCATGGACAATCTCTGGGGGCCTACGCTTATAGAATACGCGACCTTTTCATCGACACTACTGGTGATCCTCTAATCTCTCTTCTGTCTTACGACCTGCCTCGACTAAAAAGCCTCACGCTCATGGGGGAAATCTGTTGTGCAAGTGAACGGAGAGCTGTACGGAGCCGTAAAACGCTGCGTATCGTTTCGCCCAACCTGAAGGTGCTCATTCTGCGCGAGGTACAATGCCTTCCTAGTGTACCCTACAATCGTCTCACACACCTTAGCATCAATGATGTCCGGATGCGTACACCCAGAATGTTTCTCGCCTTACTTACACGATGCACTTCGTTGGAACGACTGATCCTGTACAACGTCGATTTTTTCAAACTCGAAAGCCACCTGTCGAATGACGTCGTCATCCTCCAGAACCTCAAACTGTTCACTCTCGGGATCACCGCCGAGTGCGACCTACAGTACACACGCATGGTCCTCCCAAACCTCATCTTCCCGCCTACAATTACCATGCGGATCTCGATCAACGCCAATGCCGCCCGGGATCTCCTTGAACTGGACCCCTTCCCCACCTTCCCCTTTACCACGACATGCTCCGAGCTCTCGATAAACAGCGACGACGACCATATCACTCTCTTCCTCTCCAGCCCCGCCCCGAACACGCCCTCCCTGCGCCTCCACTTCTACCTCGGATTCTACCCGCTGGTCGCCAGCATGCTCTCTGCGCTGATCCCCTTCCCATCGCTCGAACGCATCACCTACCGCACGTCCCACTTCGAATTCCCCGGTAACGGCGACTTCGTCCTCTCCCTCCTCAGTGGCGCTACCGGACACGACATGCCGCGCCTCCACGCCCTCCGCCTCATCGACGAGTACAATGACTGGCCGGACCGCGAATTCGAGGTCTTTCCCCGTGCCGCCCACCGCATGCTCGCCGAGCAGCCTCCCTTCGTCCTGCAGGAGCTCGACGTCTGGTCCCCACACGCCAAATTCCTCACGCTCCTCGACCTCCCCGCGTGCGGCGGCACGCTCGAGCGCGCCGCGTTCCACCGCACCGTGTTCGACCCCCCTACGCCGGACCGCGCGCTAGACACAGAGGCAGAGAGGAAGATCGCGGAGCAGGTGGCAGAACAGCTCCCGTACCTGACCCTACATGGGTTCGACGAGCCCATCCCTCGCCCGGACCTTCCAGGCATCGGCGGCCTCGAAGACGACTACGGGTTCTATTGATCCGGCCTACGAGCGACCCTGCACCTTTCCACCGACACCCATCGGACCATTTATGCGCACCGTCTCAACTGAGTTTCACAGTCCCTGAGATTATCACCACTTGGACATACGTCACTATAGAGTTAAATGCAACGGTAGCGAGGGAACCTATTTAAGGACGTCGACCAAGGATCGGATCTCCAATCCACTGCGTGAGAGAGGGTATGAGACATTTTATTCCGTGCGGTGGCTGTGGTAGCTAGAAATACAATCGACGGACGAGAGAGCTATTGCAGCGGCGCAGTGGTAGGCGTACACGAAGGTATGGATGCGTATGCGGAAATCCTAATGCGGGCGGCTGAGCGGGGAAAAGCGGGAGGGACAGGTGGAGATACAAAAAAACGAGCAAAACATATTCGACGTGCGTGCATGGCAAGGTCCGACTGTATGCAGCAAGCGCGAGGCCAGGCGGCGGCAAGCCGCCGACCCCGAAGTAAAAAGATAGGATTGTAGTCGAGCACGAGGAAAAAAAGGAGGGTAGCGCATACGGCCGAGGTGCAGGCTACTACGACAGGACGACGGCAGCGAGATGCATGTCGCGGGGGACGCAGCGTCCAAAGCGAACGGAATAAAAATCGTCGGGGAGGCGACCACGGCGCGCGCAAGGGCGGCGCACGCCGACAGGTCCTGACAGGCCTCGAGCCCGCCCACCAAGGAGAGCCCCCGCGCTCCCCCTGGCGGCGAGCAACCTCGGCCATGGCCGCCCTCCCCTGGGCTAGGCAGCGCCGCAGGCAGCCGTCGACACGACCGCCCGCAGCGGCGTGCCCTCTTCATCATCGGCGGCGCGGCGCGGCGCGCTCCGCACCCACACCGCACGCGTGCGCAGACACGCACACCGCCTTACTCGATGACCTCGAAGCGGCTGCGCTTCGACTCGCGCCCGTCGCCGCCGTCGTCGAGCGCACGCTTGCTCGACTCCCCGCCGCCGCTGCCGGTGGCGCCCTCGAGCGAGCTGAGGCCCGAGAAGCTCTCGCCGTTGACGAGGTTCTGGAGGATGAGCGTGTACTGCTCGTCCGTGAGACCCATCCCCGCAAGGGGGTTGATCTTCCCGTCCTCGTCGTCCGCACCGAGCGAGAACCCGAGCGGGAGCGCGCCGCCGAGGCCCGCCATCTGGATTTGCTGCTGTTGCACGGCGAGGGCGTTGTCGAACGACGGGTCCGAGAGCGGGGGCACACCGACGGAGCGCGGGATGCGGGAGAGCGTCTGGATGACCTTGAGGTGCGTGAGGTGCTTCTCGAGGACCTGGAGGAGACCGTCCTTGGTGAACGGCTTCGGGAGGTGGTCGTTCATGCCGGAGGAGTAGTACTTCATGATCTCGGCTGGCTTCGAGTTGCTCGTCATGGAGATGATGGGCGTCATGTGGTCGAACTGGCGGATGAGCGACGTCGCGGACACGCCGTCAAGCTTCGGCATGACGATATCCTGCACAATCCCCCCATCAGCACAATACACACCCAACGATAGCGGGGGAGACGCACCATGAGCACCAAGTCGTACTTTTCGAGGTTCATCTTGTTAACCGCACCGACGCCATCGACAGCGACGTCGATCGTGCACCCGAAAATCTGCAAAAACTTGCTCGACACGCGCCGGCTGACCGCATCGTCGTCCACGAGCAGCACGCGCGGCGGCACCGCCCACCCGGGCACATACGTCGACCGCCGCACGCGGAGCGTCTGCGCGCTCGCCGGGCGCGCCATCCCCTCCCCCGCCGCCGCGGCCCCGCTGCCCCCCGCCCCGCCCGCGCCCGGCGCGCTCAAGAACTGGGTGGGCTGCACCCCGCCCGGCGCCGTCGAGCTCTCCCCCTCCTCCTCGGGGTCCCCGCCCATCCCCTCCGGCGTCGGCATCACGACCTGGTTCAGCACGCTCGCGTCGAACGCCCAGTTCCCGTTCGCGTCGTCGATCGCGCTCCGCGGCATCAGGTGCCCCACCGTGAACACCTGCAGCCCCTCGTGGTTCATCGTGCTCGCGTCCACGCTCAGCCCGTACCGCCCCGGGTCCTCCATGAACAGCGGGCCCGCGTCGAACGGCGCGTCCAGCGGGCCCCCCTGCCCCTGCGCCTGCAGCTGGCTCTGTTGCTGTTGCTGCTGCGCCTCCCTCTCCCGCTCTCGCTCCCGCTGCTGCTCCCTCTGCTCCCGCTCCCGCTCCCGCTGCGCGCGCCCCTTGCCGCCCGGCGAGGCCTGCCCAGCCGCGGCCTGGCCCGCGGTCTGGCCCGCCCCGGCGCCCTGGCCCAGGTCGTGCGCGGGCGTCGGCCGCATGCGTGAGAGCTCCTCGATCCGCGCGAGCGCGTCCTGCCTGCTCATGGGGCGCGCGGGCGCGTCCACCCCGCCCGGCATCAGCCCCGCCGCCGCGGCGAGGATCGTCGACGCCCGCGAGCTCGGCCGCGCAGGCGGGCCCCCCGCCGCGCTCCCGCCCGCCGCCCCACTGCCTCCCGCCGCGCTCGAGCCCGCACCGGACCCAGAGGCGCCCGATGTGGACGCGCCCGCCCCGCCGAACGTCATGCCCGCGACCTCGGCGCGGCGCGAGATCTCGTTCATCTGCGCGAGCGACGCGCGCGCGATGTCGCCGTCGGGGTAGGCGCCCATCATGCGCTGGGCCTCCGTCGCGGGGAGGAAGGGGTTTGGATCGGACGCGAACGAGCCTGGAGCCGGGTTCGAGATCTGCTCGGTCTTGAGCTTGCCTAGACCGCGTCGCCGCCCGGCCGTTGCGAAAGAGGGGCGAGGGGGGGGGGCGGATGCGGGGATTTCCGGAGCGCGCGGGCGCGGGCGCGAGGGGAGGTTAGGGGGAATGCGCCGTCGCGATGGATGATGTCGTTGTTTTTTCGCCGTCCACGGGATAATTGAGTTCGGGGGTGGTTTTCGGTCGGTCGTGGGGGCGACGGATTGGGGAGGATGATGATCCAGAGTACAACGCGTCCGTGGGATTTTGCAAAACGCGAGAGAGCGAGAGCGACAGAGAGAACATAAAAAAGAGCAGATAGTACACATTAGCTTGCGGCGTGCGAGTATCAACTACGAAGAGACAGCCCCACCATTCTCCAGCTGCAAGAAATACTGAATCAAATTCTGCATGAGTCCGTCCTGCTGCGCCATGTTCCGCTGGAAGTTGACCATCTCAGAGAGCACGTTCTGATAGTTGGTCTCGAGCGAGCGGATGTGCGCAGCCATCTCTTCCTGATCGCGGGACATACGGTCGATTTGCGCCTGCAGCGCCTCGACGGTCGCGCCTGATGACGGTGAGGGCGAGTTGGCACTGCGTCCTGTTGACTTGCGGGCTGCAGGGACCTTGCGCTTGATGTTTTCAAGCGCGTCTCGCCGGTCGGCGTGGAAGTCAGGATGCCGGAATGTCCAGCTCTGCAAGAGGAATTGTGTGAGTCAGTATCCGAGAAACTGAGCTTAGGAGCTGCTTATGCGCGCGCTGAGGCAGAGAGGCCCCGCGCGCGCCGAGGGGAATGTCAACTACGGCGGCGTGTGTCTATCTAAGGAGCGAGCATCGTGCGCAGAAGGGGTGCGCGGGTTCCGTACGCTATTCTCTCATGAGCGCGCCCGCTTCTAGCGGCCCACGTTCCCAATGGGAGCCCACGCAAATGTCACTCCGCGCCCGAGCAGGTGACGTGCGGCCTGAACGCTACCAGGCTTCGAGCACCCGCGGGGGCAATGTCGGCTAACGCTCTCCTTACGTGCGTCTTGAGGCAGAGGCAGAGAGGCAGCCCAGCCGTGCTTCACACCACCGAAACCACCCAAGGGCGCCGCCGTCTGGCGTCTAGCGCGCAGCAGCGTCCTCGGTCCTTCTCCCCTCTCTCGCACGGAAAGGCGCTCCGCCCACCCGAGCGGTACCCCCTCCCCTCCGCAACCGCCCATCGCCACACCTGCGCACCCCCCGCTCGCGCGCTCCACACAACACCCCCGCGCCGCCCGCCAACTCTCCTCTCTCCCCTCCTCGCAGCGACACACGCCGAGCCGTACATAGATCGGGGCCGGGCAAGCTCTCAAAAATACAAGCTCCAACACCGGCCCGACCTGGCGGACCACGCCCCCCGCAGAACGGTGGCCGAAACGCAAACGGGTGGGGGACGGTACTCACGTGTTCGCCGAACTGGTTATCGTCCGTGTTCTTGACCTGCGATCGCGCGCGCGAGGGAAGCGTCCGGTCAGCACGCCGTGCACGAGCAGAAAAACGAGCGAGACGAGGCGCGCACTTTGTGAAAGTCGTACTTGTTGAGCTGGCGGACGAAGGAGGCGAAATTGGAGTGTTTGAACATGCGGGGGAGGATGGACTTTGTGAACTCGTTCATGTCCTTGACGACGAAGCAGTCGCCGTGGGGCCCCCATGCTACTACGTCCTGGAAAGACGTGTCCTCGAGCATCCTGCGGGTTGGCGCGTTTAGCCACAAGCGGAGAAAAAGGGCGGATAAGGGGGGACGCGCACTTGTACAACTTCTTGACAAAGTCTGAAGTGGACGGCATCGAGTCTTCCTGCTCGTGCTTGACGTGTGAGGGTGTGGCATGGTGGTCGTGGGACGCGTCGCGGGCCATTTCGCGGTCTGGGAGGCGGGAGGAGGATTCTGAGAGGCGGCGGGGGGTTGGGAGGTCGTCGCGCGAGGATGAGGCGCGCTGATTAGACCAGGGGAGGGTGGAGGAGGCCGAGAGGGTGTGTCCGGAGAGCGGGGAGGCGGTGGAGGAGAGCGATGGGTGGGTGTAGGTCGGGGGCGGGTAGCGGGCGGAGGGGAGCTGGGAGATGGGGGGGAGGGTGTTGGTGCGGGGGAAGGAGTTGAGGTGTAGTTGAGAGGGAGGGGGGAGGGTGGAGGACGGGAAGAGCTGGCGCTGGAGAGGCGGGTACTGGGACGAGTTGTCCATCTGTTATGAGGAGGAGGAGGTGGAGGACAAGCTGTGGCCGTCCTCAAGATATCCGTTGGAGCATCGTGCCCCCGGCAGCGCCGCCCTCGTCCGTACCGGGGTTCCTAATTCCCTCCTTGCTCCGGCTCCGTTGCCATATGCGGCATGTATACCGACCGGTTATGGAAGCGCATCAAGGCCCCCGCGGCCGGATTTGGGCTCCGCGCGGGGGGTTTTAATGATTTGGCGCGGTTTTGCGCAGCTTGAATTCGTCCTCGGCAGGCCTGCCGTCGTCACGGGCGTGCTGGGGCGCCGTGCTGTCTGCTAGAGGTGGGGATGGACTAGTACTGCACCCAGAGGCCCTGTGGCATGGACGAGGGGATGACCGCGTCTGTGCGCACGCTCTAGCGTTCGCCCAGGTCTGGGCCCTCGCGCGGTGTTGAGTTCTGGAAGCGGCAGGGGGCTGGACCGCGGTCCAGGCCGTCGCAGTCTAACAATCAGGCACCGACATACTCCTCCAGATCCCGACCGATTCGCACGCTATTCCAGGGCGCTTGAGGGGGTGGTTGTTGTGTTGTGCGGGGAGGCAGCGGCCGGGGCGGACCGCGAAATGGAGGCGCCGGGGAGGGTCCGGCCGTTATCGATCTCCGAGCGCACCCGGGGGCTGGGGGCCTGACTCGTGGGCAGCTCTCTGAGGGCGTGGTTGGGCCACGGAGAGCAGAGAGGACGTCCGAGGAGGTGTCGGGAGCTGCGAGAAGAGGAAGACTGGGATCTCTTGTTGGCCATCATCTGCTGGCCTGCATCGCACGGGCGGCGCGGGTCTGCCTGGGCCTGGGCCCTAGACCGTCGATCGAGGCCGGTCTCCCCCGCGCGCCCTCTCACGCACGACCCGAACAGCCTCCAAGCCGCCTCGGCGCCACCGACGCTGCGTCTTCTTCCGCCCGTGCGTCCGGCGCCGTGCACAGTGTTCACTGTTCACTAAGCTCGCTTGTATTCCAGAGTCGTTCGACCCGCGGCCCAATATCCACTGACCCGGCGCCCTCGCTTGTGTCCCTCCGCGCGAAGCCCAGTACATTGTCAACTGGGCCCCACAGCATCAAGCGCAGAAGCAGCGTCGCTAGCCCCGTCGCCCTGCCCAGGCCGTGTCGCCGTCTGAGGATGCGATTCGGAATCCTTGCCCCGCTGCGCGTCATCGGGAAACACTCAAGCCCACACGCCGCGTCGCAGAACGCTCTCGAAGCCACGACCCTCGCATCCGCAGATACCAACCGCCAGCAAACGCCTCGGCGAACTGCCTCTCCCCCCTGTCCCTCCGGGGCGCCCCTGCCCTACGTTACGATCGCGAAGCCCCCTCCCAGCACCATGTGCGACCACCACTCAATGCATCCTCCCAGTTCCTTCCGCGCTTCAACGCTTTTAGCACGGCCCGACCCCTCCCTCCGCTGCCACTCCTGACCGGCGTGGTCCCCCAGTCCCCAGCTCAGCACTCAACCTGCCACACCCAGCGACCTCGCGACGTCATCTCCGCCCCGATCCCTGCGCGGCTGCGCTCCCATCATCATCCGTCGGGGCGGCCCCGCGTGCCCCGCAACTTGCCGCACTCCTCGGTCTCTCAACCCGCCCTCCCGCCACTCACCGTCGTCCCATTTCGTCCCCCAGCCCTTCCGACGCCCGTCCGCCCCGGGGAGGCTGCTGCCCCCCGCTGCCATCATCCATGCGCACTATTCACCCTCCCCGCACCGCGTGCCCTCGGCGTACGCCTTCGTCCCATGTGTGAGAGCGGGATCGGCGGAAGCGGCTCCTCCTCCCCTCCGAGCGCGTCATGGAAGCCGAGAGCGACCTTTCCCGTTAATGTCTCTTCCAGCGGCGTGGCCGCGGCCCCCAGCGACGACACCTCTCCGACACCGGAACCTTGTCCCTCGAGGATTGTCGCGCGCCGGCCCGCACCGAAAGGCCCGCAGCATCGATATCACACTACATCCCCATCCCGCTTGCCGAGCACGTAGTTCAGTAGCGCGAGGCACCACCGTGGCACGTCCGCGACCTCGCACGGCCACAAATACAGTCGCCTCCCCTGTCACTTGTTCATGTCATCGCCTACAATGTCCCAGGACCTGCTCCGTCGGAACCGGGAAGAGGGCGCACGCCATGACTCTCCCATAGTCTACAGAGACCCGCACAGCTAGAGCGACGACTGGGCCGGTCCTCGTGCGGTTGCTTGATCCTGTATGTAGAACACCTTTCCACATTGGACATCAATTGACCATCTTTCGCCTGAAACCTTTGCTACCCTTGAGGGAAGATGTCGGCCGTTCCCATATGCCCTGACAATCCACAACGTTGGCCTCGTCTCGACATGTATGGACTACAAGGCAGGCGGGCTTGACATGAGGCACCGCCGTACGCTCGCGACCTGGGCGTCCGCAAGTACAGTACTCGTCGACATTGGCACCGAGAAGACGGCCGTCGCCCCTGCACCCCTCCCCTTCCTTCCGCACAACCTTCCACGGGAACGCCGGCAAGCGAGCGATCCGCGGGCGAAGTCGTGATACGGGAGGGCAGCGGAAGCCTGGACGCCTGCCTCCCCCTCGCGTCCTCCCGTAATCGGCAGGCACGTATGGCGACGAACCACCCACGCTCTCACTACGAAACCGCTCGCACATCGCGACCCCCTGAGCATCAGACGGTGCGTCCCCCCTTTGTGTTCCAATTCGTCTTGGAGCGCGTTCTACCGAGCCCGACGGAGCTCTCTACAGATTGTGTTGCCGTCAATAACGATATCTGCATTCAGTCGTGGAGAGCCTTTTGGGCAGATTAACATCACGAGGAGCGGGACAGCGTACGTATGCGCCTCCACAGGTGCGAGCATCCATCTCATCTCAGCGACAACGGGGAACATTCTAACGCTCGGCGCCTCGTCGTCGTCGCTCGGCAGCGCCTGCATCCAGCCGACCTGCCGTCCTTAAAATTATCCGCATACCAACCTTGAACTGACTGTATACCACTGACAGCACGCACGCCCACCGAACGGTATGCTCCCAACCCTTCCGCCCGAAGCCGACCTACCGCTCACACCAGTACAGTTCCTCCACAAACCATTCCTCAGCACCGTCCCCGCCACGCAACCACCATCACGAAATCACCGACGCTGCGTCGCAGGGCCTAGAAGTACTGCACCCGGTCCTCTGCCATAACGCAACCACCTAGACCCAGGGCACGCGACCGCGCGACGGCTCCTCCCCTGGAGTCTCGCTCTGCAGCTATCCGCACATCCCCCGCATCCATCTCCGTCGGCTCCGCCCCCGCCGGACTTGTGCGTACGAATGCCGCGCTAAGGAGGCGTCCGAGGCGCAGATGACGTCGTCGCGCAAGGTTTCCCCGGGGAGGCCGCCTCGAGCCTGAGCTAACCCACTCCCAAGTGCGCACAGGCGCGGCCGCGAGACCTCCGCGACCCGCGCCAACGCGAGCGGAGTTTGCGCAAACTCCTCGATCCATGGCCTCCCATCTCCGATACCAATTCTACGAGTCGGACGGGCGTAGCGCCGCGCCAAGCAGCGTTTACGACACGCGCACTCAATGCACGCCGCTTCCTCCCCTGTCTTCATGGCGCATATGGCTCATCCCCGAGACTATCATTACGGACTAGTACGCAGTACACCCAAAACCCAAGGCGCATTAAATACTAACCATAAATACCAGATCCGGCCATCACCACACGAACGGGTCCTCCAGATCATCCTTAACCTCCACCCTTGCGGCCTCGCACCCCGGCCCGCAGCCTGTGCAAAGTTCAACGTCCGGCACCCTTTCCCGCACGCTCCGAACAGCCGCCTTCGCCTCCTCCGCGTTCCGCCCCGAGTAGTGGAACCTGACCTTCGCCAGCGACCGCACGACGTCCTCCGCCCCCACCTCCGCCAGCACCCGCGCCTCGCCCGACCACACCTCCACCTCCCTCACGCCCTCCACCCTCCTTGCAACGAACGCAGGCCCCCTCGCGCCCGCCTCCACGACCGGCGTCGTCGGCGTCCCCGCCCGCCCCCCGCCCGCCCGCGCCGGCGCGTCCACGTACACGAGCCGCCGCATCTCACACGGCGCCTGCACGCTCTGCACCAGCGCGCGCACGACCCCGTCCCACTCGCGCGGCCCCCGGTACGCCCACTCGCGCACGCCCTCCAGCGGCACCACCTCCCGCACGACCGCCACCGCCTGCTTCTCGTCCGCCGCCGGCCGGTACTCCTTCAGGTCGAACCGCAGCCCGCACCCCTCCCGCTCCCCGTCCTCCCCTTCCTCGGCAGTGTCTTCGGATGCACAGACGATGAGCCGCCCGTGCGCGCGCTCGAGCGCGAGGCGCGTGAGCCGGTGCGCGAACGGGAGCTCGGGAAAGGGATGGAGCCCCGCGAGCGCGCGGAGCGCGTACGGCCCCTCCACGCGCACCCTCACGCCCTTGTCCGGCAGGCGGAAGAACGGCAGCAGGCGGCGCATCGACAGCATCGGCTGGCTGATGCCCAGCGTGAGCGTGCGCAGCCGCGGGAGCGCGACCGCGTGCGCCCCCGCGGGCGGCACGTCCGCCGCGAGCGCGAGGTACACGTCCACGACCGCGAGGTGCGCGAGCGCCGGGCAGCGCGCGAGGAACGCGAGCAGCGGCAGCAGCGGCGTCGGCGGGCCCTTCTCGAGCCGCAGGTGCGTCAAGCGCGCGGCGGGCACCGCGGGCACCCAGCACGTGTTGCTCAGCACGAGCGCGCGCAGCCGCGGCGGCGCCCCGTCGCCCCCGTCGCCCCCGGGGAACAGCGCGACGGGCGCGTCAAAGTCGAGCGTCGGCCGGCTCTCCTCGAACGGCCTGCAGCACGTCGTGATGCTCAGAAACTCGAGCGCCGGCGCCGCGAACGCGAACGCGCGCGGCGGCGCGCGCCCGGGGATCGCGGACCGCAGCGCGAGGGGGATGTGCAGAGCGAGGTCGCGGACGCGCCCCGCGTGCGGTTTGAGTGCCGCGCCGATCGCCCCGTCCGGGCTGTAGCTCGCGAACACCTGCAGGGGCAGCTCCTTTGAGCGCGCGACGAACTCGGCGGTCGTCGGCCCGGGGACGTCGACGACGGTCCAGAGGGAGGCCATATCGGTCGCGATGCGCCGCCACTTCTGGCAGACCGATGTGAGTGTCGTCCGGGCGCGCAGATGGCTCGAGGGGCGCGGGTCCTTGCACCCGCTGTGGCGGATGTCGCCGTCGAGCGATGGCAGCGAGTGCTCGAAAATCATGCAGAGGACCTCGACCGGGAGGGTGTGTATCTTTGCGTGGCTGTTGATGCCATGGCGGATTAGGGATAGGACCGTCGAGACGGTTCCCTCTAAATTTTGTAGCTACGTTCCATGGAGCGAGTTAAGACGTTTTCATTCGTGAAGTTCAGACGAGCGACTCACAGTGTCTAGTCTGTTCGACCGCAAGAAACGCGAACATAAGTATGTCGTCGTCCGAGGCTATGCTGAGCAAATTTCCGCTTACGGAAGGCGGTGCTGTGTCTCCAAGACTGCGCCAAGCAAGCTGGTGGCCAAACCGACAGGTTCCTCGACGGCCATGTCGCCCACAGTTACGAGAGAGAGGTAGAAAGAAGTGGAGAAGTGCAAGGAGGACGTGGCGTTGCGGCAGCAGAGCGGTGAAAAAAGCTTTATACTCCTTTCTTCGATCTGAGATCCGTACAGCCGGTCGTGGTCTGGAAGGGCCGGCCAAGCCGAATCCACGCGCCCTCTCTTCCAATCCCTTACATCCAACTCTCGTCCACAGCAACGCTCCAATTAGTAGCTTCTTACACGAACACGAACTCGTCGCCCTCCCCGACGCCTCCCTCCTTACGAGCCCTGGCAGCTGGCACGCCCCCCGGTGCTCGTTCCAGCGAGACTTCTGACACGGCCCGCAGTACGCGGCTCCATTCCAGCATCACGAGTCACATTTCCAGCCAATCGACCCACCACGCGCCCTGGCACCTGCCGCCCCTCCTAAGCAACGCGCTCGGAGCCCCGCATTACGAAGATCGGAGTAACCGGGTGTGCCTCCCCGCCGCACCCGCATCCGCACATGAGTGCGCCCGCGCCAGCGCGGTACACGGCGGGGTGCGCTGCGAAGATCGTTTCATGATGTTTCTTCCAGCGCGAGACACAACCCTGTCCGAGTGCGGAGAACATCCCTCTCCAGCGCCTAGGCGCGATGGACGACATCGCTCTACTCGCTCCCGCCCTCGCGGAGGTTGGCAAGAAGCCAATCGAGCGCGGCGCGGACCGGCCGTTTCGTGTTCATGCACCCCAACCTTCCAGGCAGTTGAGCATCC
This sequence comes from Porogramme epimiltina, assembly GCA_900155495.1. Lineage (NCBI taxonomy): Eukaryota > Fungi > Basidiomycota > Agaricomycetes > Polyporales > Polyporaceae > Porogramme > Porogramme epimiltina. Next base: position 81,109 of record FTLJ01000342.1, read on the forward strand.
AGAAGAAGCGATCGAGCGCCCCGCGCGCTACCTGGGCGTGCATCAGCGGTCAGCCTCGCGGGTAGCAGCCGGCGGCGTGCATGGCCGTGCGCACCCCGGGTTCGCCGCCGTGTAGGATCGTTTGTGCACAGCGCCACACGTTCGCGGATCCATTGAAGCTTGCGCGCGTCCCGAGGGTTCGTTTCGATATAGAGCTCTACAAGTTCAGAAAGTTCTTGAGCTGATTTTCACCTTCCTGGCGCAGGTCCGGAAAGGCGTGGATCGCCTGGAGGCGCGTTTACTCTCCGTCTACAAATTTCCGCCCCATCCCCATCATTCTTAACCAGAACCGCTGTTGCCTGCCCCTCCGCCCCAACGGGTCGCTACCACTCAGGGCGACTCCTGAGATGATTGTTTGCCCGCCGCCTCTGCACAGGACTGTATTGGTCTAATAATGGGCGCGATTGGGTTCCTTGATGCGGACGGCCAGGTGAAGCGAAAAGAGCTAGGACGATATGTACTCGACGTGGTGAAGCTCGAACGTGTCGGTAGAGTCGTGGTGGTATAGAGCCCCGATCACGGCTGGGAGGGTGTTGGCCTGCGCCTTTTGAGTGGCATTTGGCCGGGGAGGTCTTTGGCGCTGCGCGTGAGGGAGGTTTGGGGTGTCTCACTTCGCTGGCCTTTTGATGATGTTTTCGAACATAATGGTGTCCTGCACCACTTTTGCTATCTCCTAGACTCTACTCCCACCTATCCCAACTTCCCTTCGAGACAGTGCCCGGCGAGCTTCCTTCAAGTCTCCTAGAAGATATTCAATGGCACGGAATAGATTTCTATGAAACCCCGACACGGAGAGCGCACCTTCACAACCGCTCTGGCCGACTCCAAACCTCACCGAAACCTATACGAGCTGGAGCTGGAGGGGTACGACATGCTCATAGGGAACACTATTACGCAAGCTAGTGCTTCCACCCTATTGTAGGGCTACAACAGAGAGTCGTGTCTGCGACCGGGAGGAGCGAGTGCCACTACAACGTAAGTCGTCATGTTGCGGGTGAGATTGGGAAGCCGGAGTGCTTTTATGACCCGTTGGGGAAGTGTGTCGATATCGACTTCATTTTTACGTGTGTACCTGGCGAGATTGCTGCCTCAGATTTATAAACGAGTAGAGCGATATCGACGACGGCAGCAGGGCATTGGTGGATGTCCCGAAGCTTGATGAGAATCCAACCCTGGTCACCCGCGACTTCCAGCTTGTGTTCTAGGTTGCCGCCAAGAGCCCGAAGGTAACGGACGGGGAGCTCTAGGAAGCATGGGAAAGATCTCCAGGGAACGACCTGAAATCCCAAGCGCGGTAAGTAAGACCGGGTGAGACATAGCGTAACGATTACCGTTTCGAAAACGTGTCTCCCGCAAGACAACATCAGTGCACATCTCCGACCGGACAGAGACGGCAGCGCTGAGCTCCGAATCGTTCCTCCGTGGTGTATGCTAGTGCGGCTCGTGGTTTCTACGCGTTCGTCGAAGGTGTAGGTCAAGGTATCAGTCGATACTATCATACAGGACTACGGAAAGATCTGAGAACGTACTGGGCGGGTTGTAGTCACATGTCAAAGCGTCGACACAAGTGTTCACACTTTCGGATGCGAGATTAACGCTCTGTCTTGGGATAGCGGGCATATTGTTTGAGAGCTTGGGCGGGGCGGTCCACCAACGGTAAGATCTCTTGCTTCTAATGACCCTAAGTTCCTTATTCCCGTAAGTCTCACAAAGTCCTCAAGAACGTGTCAGAGAGACTGCGGGACACTCACATGGTTTTTTGAAGACCTGACCGAGGGTTGAGAGAGACGGTGGCCTTCAAGAGCATCTAAATCTGGGGAGTCCTGTGTTAGGCAGTCATAGTGGAGTGTACACTACAACAAAGCTTCGTACCTTCTTCAAGTTGTATTGACTTCAACAGGCGTTCTAGCGAGTTGTATCGGCGTCTAGTATACACTATGTCAGCCACGCTGCAAGATAGAGCAAAGCACCCTGAGCGAAGCCGGCGTGCGGGAGCGCAGCATGTGACGTTGCCAAGCCACAAATGCGGGCGAGGTGCGGCATCGCGAAGAGCTACGACCTCGAGGCTTGCTTTCAGTTTCGATCACGATGTCGATACTCGGACCGGAACACCTGGGTCATTTGAAGCCGGACATCCGGATATGACGCTCAGCGGAGGTTCTGTAGACACGTCAAGACGGTCCATGAACCTACTCACCTTCGGCTGCCAGCGTAAACACTCCACCCATATAAATTTAGAAGATGTGGATGAATGCGAACGCGAACACGCATGCTCTTGTGATGAACCCCCCTCCCTTCCCCTCTAGTGCAGAGTGTGAGGGTGGACGTATGAGCCTAGGCCTGCATAGTCGGCTTGAGTTCGAGTCGCGTTCGTGTTCCAGGCTTCCGGCGGGAAGTGAAATGAAGGAACGTACATACTTTAAGGTTCGAGTTCGACCCGCCCCATTCGAGGTGTGCCTTGCATGGAACCATGCCCGCATACTCCCCCGGCTAGAAAGGAACGGCAGCACCCGTCGTTAGAACACCGTTGTTCCATATTCTCATAGTTAATCCAGATGCGAATTAGGGCCGTAGTGATTCCGCGACGCGCGTGCTAGTGTCGCAAGCAGAGCCGCTAGTGGAGGACGGCACAGGTTTGGGTATTCTGTCTTTATATAACTCCTTGCCTGATCAGTAGAAGCGTATAGAACGACATAAACAGTGCACAGAAGACTTGCCTATGCAGAGTTTGTGATAGCAGTCGCGGTTGCTCAAGTCAACATCTATTCAAAGTCTAGTAGCCTACGTCCAGGCACTTACTAGTGGTAGTTGAGGTTAAGGAGCATCTCATAGTTGGAACGGTTTGATAAAGTGCTTGCCTTCCGTGTGTGTGGTTGGCGAGTGAGCTAAACTTGGACGCACTGGTCCGACGGCGAGTGAGGCAGAGATCCACGAACCAAATGCGGAGACGGAGCGCCCCTGGCCGGAGCGGCCGGACTGCATCATCGGCATGTCGCACGAGTGCCTCAGCCACACTTCCTCATCCCTTTCATCTCCCTCCCTCCCCGAACGCCCCCACGCGATGGAACAAGACCCCGCGAATGCCCTGCAAGCAGACTCGTTCCTCCGCTTCAACGCCACTGCCATCTTTGAGGCAGGCGGGAAACTCGCCCAGAGGTTAGGCGACCTCCCGTCGCGTGCACTCGCACGACTCCGGAAGCTGGACGAACTCGGCCAGGACTTACACGAGGTCGCGCAAGTCTCACAGCAAGCGGAGCGGGGGGACGTGGGGCGGGGCCAAGGATACCGACGGCAGAGAAACGTGGGGAACGGGACGACCCCGCCCATTCCAGGGCCTTGGGGGTTCCTCACGTCGGGCTACTTTGTCGGACTGTTCATCATGGTGGGTACTCCGTTTCGGACTATCACATTACACCGCCCACACACTTTGTCACCTGCGAAACGTGGAGAGGTTGACTAAGACGCAGCCCAGGCCTTCCTTCTGAACCGCATCCAAAACATCGTGGTCCCTCCCCGCCGTCCACTGGCATTCCGCCTCCAACAGAATGCGCTCGAGGTTCAACGGCGAAGACTCTTCTCGTGGCGGTATGCGTTAATTGGGGCGTTCTTCCCCGTGGACTTTTCTTCCACTTTCTCAAGAACTATGTTCCGGTTACCCTCATTATATTTCCTCGGAAAGGCCGTCGGGATCTGGTTGATCATCCTTCTTCAAGCCCACGACCCCTCACTCCTCACTCGCTATTCCTGGCTTAGTCCTATAGGAGAATATGTCACGCAGATGAAGATAGAAGACGTATGCTGGCATACCTTCCTCACCGCCTGCTTCGCGCTTTGCATAGGGACGCTCACTACCGGCCTCGAAGGCTTGAATATCAATGACAGCGCTCCTTTCAATCTGGTCGGTCCCTCACTATATCACCGTCCTATAATAGTACATGCTGACACGATCATAGTTCGCCTTCGCTTTCCAACTATACGTCGAGTCGGCATCGCATCTCGCCCCGAAAGAGGGCGAACCAATGCCCCGACCGAACGTGCATGTGGTCATCACCGTCCTCCTCCCCCTCCTCCAGCTGACGGTCATGCACACCCTCGAGATCAAGCACCACTGGTCGCGGTACCGCCTCGCCTTCTCCACGCTCGGCAGCACGCTCGCCCTCGCGCACTTCCACTACGTCGTCTGGCGCTCGCCCGTCCCATACCCCCTCACGACGTACGCCGCGCGCGTCGTCGAGTCGCTCATGGCCGCCGTGATCGCCCTAACCGTCGCGCTCAACGCGCTCACCCAGCTCCTCGCAGAAGGCGCGCTCACCCGCCCGCTCTTCGCGCACGCCGCGCTCATGCCGCGCCCCGACGAGGACTTCAACGTCGCCCTCTTCCGCCTCGGCACCGCCAGCATGGAGGCCACCGCCGTCGCCGGGCTCGGCAACGAGGTCGGCGCCGTCGTCAGCGCGCACGCCCACCCCGCCTCGCGCCCGCGCTCCCGCCACTCCACCCCCTCGCCCACCCTCGTCCCTGGCGAGCTCGAGATCGACCGCACGGGCGTGTCCAGCCTCGCGCCCGCGCACGAGCGCCGCACTGGCGCTGTGCGGCGCGGGTTCACGAACGAGATCGTGCGCGTGCGCGTCAAGGCCGCGCGCACCGATTTCTGGCTCGACACTGTACTCAACGTCGCGTGGCAGCGGCACCTGGGTGCGTTCCTCTTGAGCGCGTGGCGCGCCGCGAAGCGCCTGTGGGCCGCGGGCGTGGGCCGTGTGCGCTCGGCGTTTGGGGAGAGAGAGAGGGAGAGGGAAAGGTCGCCATCGCTGGAGCTCCTCGACGGGCCGCCAGAGGGAATGCCCACGCGGGTGGTGCGGGCGACGAGCGTGGAAGCGGACCCATACGCGCGGTTCCTGCGGGGAGAGCCGGTATCTGACGACGAAGACGAGTTCCAACCCGACGAGCGCGCAACGCCAGCCCCAGACGCACTCTCGAGCGACTCTGAGGATGGGGATGAAGAGGGAGAGGATGACGTCATAGGGTACGAAGATGCCGACGACCGTGGCGAACAAGCAGAGCTATACGCAGACCTGTCCACGTCCGACGCAACGTCCGCGCCGCTCCTCCTCGCGCACATGACAGACTCCTCTCCCGCCCCGCTCACGCGCAAGGCCTACCGGAGACTCGTCTCCGCGCCCCGGCGCGACGCGATGGACGACTGGACCGGCTTCGTGGACGAGCGGCGGCGCGAAAAGCGCACAGCCGCGCGCGAGCAGGAGCAAGAAGAGGCAGAGAGCCCGCGCGCGTGCGTCATCTGCACCGTCGAGCCGCGCGACATCATCTGCTGGCCGTGCCGGTGAGTGCGCACTTGCCATTGCCTTACGTGCGCGGGGGCGCGCGTGTGGCGGGGACGTCTGAGCCTAACTGACGGGGGGACGCGTGCAGGTGTCTCGCGCTCTGCGACGACTGCCGGAACAACCTTGCCTCGCGCTCGGCCGCGTCGAAGCACACCTGCCCGTGCTGCCGCCGGAGGTACGTCACTTTCCGTGAGACGACCGTTACAACGTATGGCTGACGTCCGCCTGTCCGCCTCGTCTGTCCTCCGCCGGGCCCTCTTCGCAGCGTGGAAGGCTACTCGAAGATCTACATCCCGTGAGGCTCGCGCCCGGGTGCGCATCGAGCCAATCTCGTCCGCCGCGTTTCACTGTAACCTCAACCCCCTCGCCCCCCACGGCGCAAACGGACATCGGACGGAGTGTACTATAATCTCGCGCTAAATATAATCCCTCGTTTTCTCAAACGGCCAGGATCGCCCCCCGTGCGGCGCACCCAGCTAGAGTTTGGGCCCTGGGCCTGGACCACGGGGTGGGTTGTGGCCGACATACGTACAAGCCACGCTCTCGAAGGGGGCCGCTCCTGCCTTTCTCGCACCGAGAAGACGCAGGCGTCGTGCATTCATGCGCCCCGCGCCGGGGGCGCGAGCGCGACACAAGAACCTCCGCGCTATCGCGTGCACCCAGCTGACCCGCGCACAGAGCTCGCGGCACGCACACAGCTCGTTGGGGGAACGTCCGCGGACGTAAGCCCCCACCCAGTACCCGGCGCGCCGATCCGACGGCGGGGGGCTCCCAGGCCCCTCCCCCCGTCTTCTCGACTTCGCGCCTTCGCCCGACTTCTCCCCCCGCGCACCCTGCGCATGGGAGCTCGCTCTCGCGCGGGAGCTGCCGCCCGCGGCGCTTGGTGGGGCCAGCTGCAGCTAGTGCATCGATCAAGCCACCGGAAGTGAAGCCTGTCTTTATTGTGTGGGTATACCGTATACAGCGAGCCCCCGCGCAATCAATCGAGGGCACACAGGAGAGCGCGAGCACATATAAGCCCCACCAGCCGACGCATGTCTGCCCCTGAGGCCCCTCTCTGGATTCCTCCCCCCCGTTCGCGCTTGCGCTTCACGACCCCTCCGACCCGTTCACGACCGCCATGTTCGCTAAGTTCGCCGTCGCCCCGGTCGCCTTCGTGTTCGCGCTGCTCGCGTGCTGGATACAGCTCGCGCTCGGCGCCCCAGCACTGCAAGAGAAGCGGGACGTGTTCGTGCCGCCGGTGCTGTACCCGCACGCGGGGACAGTGTGGACCAAGGGACAGCGGCACAACGTCACTTGGTGCGTTTCGCCGGTAGCAGGAGACGTGGAGCGGGACGTAGATGTCGGGCGACGGTGCGGTGCTCACCAAGGGGATTGTATACAGGGACACGTCCGACGCCCCCGCGCAGATCACGAACCGCGAAGGGATCGTCCTCCTGCGCAAGGGCGAGACGGCCACTCCCCGTGAGTGGCAGATTGCCTGAGTGGCATCCGAGTGCTGATTCCATTCATCTGTGTTAGTGATCCTTGCGGCCGGGTTTGACATCCTCCTCGGCCGGATTGAGGTGACAGTCCCGTTCGTAATCCCTGACAGCGACTACAGTATCGTCCGTGAGTAGTTTCGTCCATCTTGCGCTCCGCCGTGCACCACGCGGTCGCCCTAGGAGGACCGCGATCCGATGTCTGAAGCATGCGCTGCGAGACTTGCGCAGGCAATGCTGACCAGGCGTGTTGCACCGCAGTGTTCGGCGACTCGGGGAACTTCAGCCCGCAGTTCACGATCAACGGCCCCGACGTCTTCTAAGTCCCGGGCCCTTACGACGCGCCGGCGAGACTATGAACGGAACTAGGAGGTGGAGGTGAGATGTGGGAGGACGACGGATGGAGATCGGCGCAAAGAGAGGACAAAATGCGCCTGACGAGAGGGTGTTGACGGACTCACGCATAACGAGGGTGCACGACGGACAGAGAAGGACACTTTTGGACTCTTCGCAGCATATTTTGTACGATTATTCATACGAGTGTAGGCCGTGGTGAGAACATTGGACTTTTGGCGTCTTGCCGAGCCTATTATCGGCCGCGTTTGAAGGGGGTAGCGTTGAATAAATGTCCATGAGGAGACCAGCACGGGGCTGGGGGTACGAGGGGAAGACTGGGAGACCTTAGACAAGCAAGTCGAACGAGAGTCGAGACTCGTCCCATTCGAGCGACTTGCGCCCCACCTGCTTTCCCCCGACGTCGGGGGTCACGATCACGTGTACGGCGTAACGGCGAGGCAGTGACACTGTGGCGGTCTCGTCCGGTCGTCCTCCTCCGAGAGCCCGACTTTGTCGGCGTGGATGACCTGTGCCGACGAACCCGCCCGTGGATCCCTCTGGCCTCCGACTTCCGACCTCCCGATGGCAGTCCAGCGGCGCCACATCCCCGCCCGCCCCTCTAGGTCCTTCCGGAAACAAATCGACACGACATGGCCGTCCCACAGTAGGCCACGGTATATAAGTGAGCTCTCCCGGGCCTCAAACCTCCTCAGCTCAGTCGGCTTCAAGACATCACCTCCCCATCTTCCGTTTACGACTTCGCCTCTTCGCCTTACGAACCCGCGACGCCCATCATAATGATCTCTTTCACGAAGCTCCTCGTCCTCCCCATCGCTGCGCTCGCTTTCGTTGCCCAATCCGCGTCTGCTGTACCCGTCGAGACGCGCGACGTCTACGTCCCGCCGGTAACCTACCCCCACAAGGGCACGGTTTGGTACAGTGGCCAGAGGCACAACGTCACCTGGTATGCACTTCACGGACTTTCTACTAGTCTTGGATGCTAATGTGTGCCGCGCTGTTCCAGGGATACGTCCAACCCGCCGAAGCAAATCACTAACCGTTACGGCGAGATCTACCTAGGCTGGCAAGGCAACTTAATCACGCCTCGTAAGTCATTTGCCATATTCCGTGTCGTTATATCCTAACGATCACGTACTTCAGTGATCCTCGCAAAGGGCTTTGATATCCTCGACGGCCGTGTCGAGATCACCGTCCCTTGGGTCATGGACCGCGAAGACTACTCCGTCGTTCGTAAGTACTATGACCTTGCTTTCGAACGCAGTCGTTTATTGATGCTCTCTAGTCTTCGGCGACTCTGGAAACTTCAGCCCAGAATTCACGATCCACTCCAACTAATCGACCTGTTTGTACACGGACTTATCCACGGACTATGGACTTTACCTTGTCACACTACACGGACTTCACGAACTTTTGTACTCCATACTGTCATTTGACTACTAATCACGGACTCCTCATGGACCTTGTTGTAGTAGTATACTGAGTATCCTGTCAATGTAGCGTACTAGGCGGCAATTGTGCCTTATTTTTTTAAAGCTGGGCGGCGTTCTGCGGGACATGGTCCCGGCGTGACGAGAGAAAAAGTTCATTCTAGTGCATGTGTACACATTACAAGCAAAACACTTGCGGCATACATAAACCATCGCGGCGAAAAGCAAAGAAACAACGAGGTGCAGCGGCACAGCAATCACAACGAAAGCAGGGAGCGATCAACTGACCCCATCGCGACGTGCAGGAGCGGCACTCTATTTGCTCTGATTAAGTGGCGTCAGCGTGTGCTCCCTGAAGCCAGATAATACGGCTTACTTTCTCTTCGGGCTTGTTCGGGGGCAGCAAACTCGGAGAACTAGGAGGAGTCGGGAGGGGCGTAGGTGCCTGGAGCGTAAAGCTAATACCATGGGGTTCCTGAATGATTCACGTCAGGCTACATGCACTAGATGAATGTATAATACAAGTCACGTACCGACGCCGTCGGGGCGAGGAACTTTGAAGTCTCCGAAGTGGTGTTTTGCGACATATTAGCAATAGAGTGCTGAGGTCGTGCAGTAGTGTCAGCACGCGCAAGTGCAAGGTCGAGAGGGGACACACAGTCGACCTTCGGGGAGCTGCTGCCTTATATATGTGTCGCATGAGGGTCCACCTCCTTGCGTTTCGCAAAGGCCACCACCCCGGGGCGCCTAGAACAAAGGGTGGCAAACGCAGGCCCAACCGTCGTCTATTCCTTTTGCTGACCACAGTGGCCCGCTTGGCGAATGATGGACAGAAGAGGTGGCCCCGTTGGTGTAGCGTTCTGACATTGTAACACGCTTCTAGACATCCGTACGACACGGGGTGGCACCTAGTCCCACAATCAGGGCATGATATTCAGAGTGGAAGTGTTTGAGCAGCAGAACTTAGCATCGTGCGCGCCTGTGTCGATCACCAGCGTCGATCGCAAGTGGCGAATGGCGCGAGCCATTGTGCGTGGAGGTACTGAACGAGCTAATAATGGAAGAAGTTGTGTACGGCGTGAGACTTTTCGGACGTCCATTGCTTGTCGCTCCAGCAGCTGCACTGTAGAAGTGAGAGTAAATGGATCAAAATTGGGTATAAGTCGTTACAGAGTAGGCGTGGCAGCCTGGTAACAGTAAACATCGTCTTCGTCCTCGTAGAGAATCAGGAACTTCCCCCGAAGAGCACTGTGCAGGTAGTCAGATGGCATGCGCCCGGTAGAGGTGGAAGACGACACTCACGCATACACGACCCTGTCCGCTTCATGGAATACTGCTAGGGCGTCAACAACATTCTATGCATTCTAGAACAAACCGCGAATGCTCACATCGAACACACCGCCCTGGAAAACAAGCATATCACCGTGAACAAGGGTGACCATCAAGACCTCCTCGGCCTGCTTGGATTTGGCGGCCTTAGCCTTCTTCGTCTTCTTCACCTTTCCATTCGCCGGCTTTGTGGCCGGCTTCTTTGGCGCCCGATAGTCGCTGTCCACATCCGTCAAACTATCCTCCTCTCCATCCAAGATATCCGGACCACCCACGCCGTTAAATCCCGTCTCTGCAGCGGGGGCAGATATCGGGACGGCTGCGGCGGGGCCAGACCCCTCGTGCCAGAAGGATATCTCCACGTCGGCACCCAAGCAGAGAAGGACGACCGGGGTACGCTCCGCTCCCGCCAGACTCTCCTACAAAGCGCAACTCATCAGCCCACGGCGGCCGGAGAGCCAAATACCACGCACTGACCTTCTTGTTCCCCTTGATGCGCCACGCCGCAACGTCTATATAATCGATCGAGACGTCCACCCCTGCTCCGTCCCCATCCCCACCACCGAGCCGCGCGCGGCGTTGCATGAGCTCCCTCGCCTGCAACACGCACGCCGGCGTGTCCGCCGGCCACTGCCCCGCTTGTCGAACCCCCGCCCCCACTTCGCACGTCTCCGCTACGCCCGCCGCCGCCGCCTCAAAGCGCGCCCGGAATGCGGAAGGCCCCGCGCGGATGGCGCCTCTGCCGTGGGCGGGCTGCGGGTCCGCGGGGAGTTCGACGTCCGTCTGGAGCGCCGTGAACAGCGCGCTGGGCTCTGCCTGGGCCGCGGCGCGGTTGCGCGTGAAGACATGGTGGACGAGCATCCTCGATCCTCCCGCGCTGGAGGATGGCAGAGGGAGGGTGTACGAGAAGACGCGCAGGTCGTCGGGGGCGGGGCCGGTGTTCCTGGAGACGCACTCCGCGTGGCGGTCCCAGGGAAAGGCAATCGGGTCGATGCCGCGCGGGAGGCGGACGTGCTCTGCAGTGAGCGGGGAAAGACCGTTCGAGGTCTATGAATGCGTAGGTGAGAATTGCGGGAGGGTTAGCTGAGTGCGCGAGGACCTAGGTCCATAGGAGGACGTACTGAGCATGTGCCGCACGTCTGTGCACAGAAGTTGCGCTGAACGTTGAGGCGGCCACAACAGCCGCAATGCCACCCGGTGGGCTCTCCGTTCGCCAGGGAACATGGGGCAAAGAAGCGGAGGGGTAGAAGAGTGCATGCGTGTTGCAGGGGGACCGACTCGGTTTCCATGAGCCCGGGCAGGGTGTCTTGATGAAGAGGGGGCATCCACCACGCAGATGAGTTGGAAGCGACATCGGAGCCCGGGTCGTCGCCGCCGGGAGTCCACTCGAGGTCGAGCGTCCACCTGATACCCCCGTGGATGAATTGCTGTCCGGACTCTTCAGCCACAGTGGTGGGCAACTATACGGCAGGAAAGGATCCCTGTAAGCTCACTCATGAACGCCCTGCGGTGATAAATAAAGGCACCTTCATGGTAACAATGCTCCGTATGAAGAAGAAGCCGAGAAACGCGCAACCGCAATACTCTGGGAAGACATACTGCGCGATAGTTGAGCTGCGACAGGCAACCAGGATAACTGGCACCCCTGTATCGCGAGCGAGTAAGAGGGAGTCGATTTCGGGTGGTGCACGCTCGGGAAGGACCGTGGAATCCACATGAGGAGCGAAAGTGGCGTCCATCGGGATGGCCTGGACCTCAGGCTCAGCTTCTTCGAATACATCAACTCCGTCGTTGGCGTAGGCGTAGAGGCAATTCTGAGGGATGGCCTCCGGGTGGTCGCATGGATCCATCGTGACTGGTACCATGCCAGCATCACCTTGAACTTGTGTTGTCTCATCTTCGGTCGGCCTAGCGGAAATGCTGAGACTCTGAAGAATAGAATAGTCGAATGTTCTTGCCCTTAAACGACAGGTCAACACGGAATATATTGAGGCTGTGTTTGTATAAACGTACATAGCTAGTTGTACACCCCCTCTACCATCCCACTGTTGTAAACATAACGTATCGTCGTCAATGATTAGGACCGGCGTCTCGACACCATTCCAGACAACGCCATGCTTTGATTGCGTAAATTCTGGGATGACGTCGTGGAGCTCCTTCAGATTCTAGCAGTGATATGAGCAACGGCGCTCAGTCAATTCATCGTACACTTACGGAGGTCCATACAGTAGGTTTGGGCGCAAAATGAGCTGGCGGCTTAGCATCTACGGGTATATCCGGAGGGCCTGGAGAAGGTATATAGCCCCAATTCACAGATGTAGATGCCTCGGAAGGGACGGGAATGGGTATTTGAGTGGCTAGGGAGACATCAGACTAAGGCAATAGGAAAGGCGAAACTATACTCACAATCAATCAAGGCGCTTCGTGAACTAGGAGACGGGTGCTTGGACAATTTCTTCACCTTAGCCTGACGCTCTATGTCACGACGTTTCGAGGGCACGCTGTCTTTTCCGGGGGTGGCCTTTGCACGCGTGGAGGTACTCGACCGTCCTTTGCGCTTCTGCCCTTCCGACACTACAGGTGTTGAAGGATGAGACACTACCTCTGCGGCACACGTACCAACGTGGTCCCGTGGGGGGTGAGACCAACTACCCAGGGCAGCTGCCACACCCCGAATGATCAGGTTCAACTTCAGGAGAACTGCATCATGCTCCACCACGGGTTCGGAAGGACGCTTGCACAACGAAATTCGAAGAAGTCTTGACTGATCAGGAGAAAGTCCCCTCATGTTGGGGACAGCTTGCGTCCATTGGTCTATGAATTTCTGTAGCACTGCGGGACACTTTGAAGCTGACAGTGCTGTGGCGTCTATTCCAGGATCTGAGAAAAGAGAGATAGCTGGGGGATCTGTAGTAGGTTGTGCGATGGCAGCCCCATGAAGCACGAGGGCGCAACCTGGAAGCGGAACCACAAGAACCATGTATTAGGCGGCCTTCCGGGCAAGACAGCCGATGCAGCGCACCTATCTCCATATAAGGGCTGCCCACAAGTCCCAAAATTTCTTCATGATTCAGCAGCCCTTCCATCTGAGCCGCCTCGACTTCCCGGGCCGACGAGAGTTGCAGATATTCACGAAGACGTCCTTCCCAGGCCGACTGAACGCCCTCCTCTGCTCCGGCGTCCATGTTGGGCCGGCTGGAACATCCACGGGAGGCTGTGGGGAGTGCAGGTGGTGGAAACGAGACGGGAGCACCCGGCGGGAGGCTAGGAGAGGATACGAGTACAACATCTTCAACTTTCCACGGCTCGGTCACGGTCGCGCGGCGCGAAGCCGGACTTGAAACTTCTGTTGAGAGCCCATTCTCGACCACGTGCTACAACGCGGTCCCGAAAACAGAAATCTAGGCGCCAGAGCCACAATTTCTGGATTCCTCCTCTGCAGCTAAGGACTTCTCGTCTCTGTCGTACAGCCGCCTTTACAATCGCCATGGACGAGCCCATCACGAAAAGGATACACATCTCGGGCCTAACACCAGCTATCACCCAGCAAGACCTGTCGAATCGTCTCTCCTCCTTTGGCACTGTCAAGTCCATCGACGGCTTTGGGTTGTTGGATGGAGTCGGGCAGCCACGCAAGTTCGCGTATGCTACGCTAGAGACGACAAAGGGAAAACTTTCACGATGTACGTTTCTCTCTCTGCGCAGATTGGCTAGGGCTTCATAGTGCATACAGGCATGACCCTGTTGAGCGGCGTAACATGGAAAGGAGCGAAGCTGCGCCTCGGAGAGGCCAAACTTGACTTTCGAGAAAGGTAAGCACAGTCACGTAGTGTCTGTATGCCCGCTCTAACGCATAGCGTAGAATCCTCAAGGAGCAGGCCGATCTGAAACGCTCCGCCGAAGCCTCGTCCGACGGACCTCCCAAGAAGCGGAGGCGTCTTCCTCACGGCGTCCAGGGAGTCCACGCCTACGACATGTCTCTCGTTACCCCCGACAACGCGGCCACCCGCGGCAAGTGGCGCGTCACGGCGACAGGCCGCGTCCTTCGCCCCATGCGCATGCGCCCATCCCACCCCCTCCCCGCCCCGCTCGACGCCGCAAAACCGGAGAAGGCTAAGTCGAACCCGTCAAAAGACAGGAAGCGCACGCGCGAACCGCCGACGCGCGCCAGGAGGAAGACTATAGACCCTACGCGATGGGGCTCCCAGCACCTGAAGGGTATCTTCCTGGAGAACGCAGCTGTGATCCCCTACCCCCGTCCCGTCCCACCAAAGCCGACCCTCAAAGAGCCGACAGCCGCATCAATCTCGGAGAGCGAAGTTGAGGAGGAGGAAGAGGAGGAGGTTGAAGAGGTTGAAGAGGCTGAGGAGGCAGAAGAGGAGAGCGCACCAGACACCTCGGACTTAGAGCGTCCAGCCCCCGCACCCACTAAACCCCAACCCGCAACGCTCCCTCCCACCGTCTCCAGCGCGAAACCGTCTCCCCCTACAACCGCGAATGATCTTGATTCCGAGAAGAAGCACAGCCTTGGTCTTCTCCACTCTATGTTCGGCGACGGAGAGGAGTGGGGAGGCGCAGAAAGCGTTGGCTCCGACGTCGACGAAGATGACATTAGTACAGCTCAAGTTCCCGTCAGTGCTGAGCCAACGCAGTCGGTCGAGTCTGTGAACGAGCCCATGGAGGTGGACGAACAGACCCCGGCGGAGTCCCCCCAAGAGCAGATCGCTGAGAGTGGCGTACAGAAGACGAAGCTGAAGGATCTCTTCGCGCCTCGCGAAGAGGAAGGTCGGTACTGACGTGCTCGAGATTCAATGTGTTTACTCAATGTATTCCCACTCAGCCGGCTTCTCTCTCCTCGGTCACCTGGATCTGGACCTCGAGCTCGAAGACGACGTGCCGTTCGATATACCCGCCCCAACACCAAGCACCGCCCTCGCCCGACCTTTAGCCATCGCGCAACCCGCGCCCGCATCCGCGCCGCACTTGACCTTCTTCGACGCTTCCCGGCCATTCTTCTTCCCGACGGAGCAAGCAGGGACGAAGCGGAGCGCGCTGGACCCCACGAACTGGCGGACGTGGTTTTACCGCACGGACACGCCCGAGGCGATCCGTGCGCGGTGGGATGAGACGAAGGGGGAGCTGACGGCGGGGTGGAAACGACGTCATCGCGAGGCGGTAAAGAGCAGGCGGAGGAGAGGCGGCGGAGGCGACGCGGACTAATTCTGGTTGTGTACTGTGCGCGCGGGTATGAGCATCCCAATGACCACTTCGATCGATGTTCCTGCCCCCACCCGAACATGCCGGTTTTGCCCATCTCCATTGCGTGTGCTGGATTAGAAGAAAGACGGTTGCTCGCACGTCGGCGTCCGTCGGAGACGCTTGTACGGCGCTCCAGGCCTGTGGAGAGTTGTGTCCCGGGCGCGAGGCGCGTACCACGCACTCTTCCCCCCGCTGTCACCCAAAGGCCCACGGTCGACTCGTTCGCGTCCGCCGCCGTCTTTACCGCGCCCGACGTACACGATGAGCAAGGCCCCGCGCACGCGCTGGGGACCCGCCCGGTCGCTCCTCTGTCTAGCGCCCCTCTTCGTCCTCGCGCCCTACTATGCTGTCCGCGACCACTACGGCAGGTCCTGTCTCCCTACCCGCTGGCATCATCCTAACACCTATACCTCTCCTCAGCGCTGCCCGACCCAATAGTCGACCTGTGAGTGATGCACAACACCGACACATTCCTGTCGCTCATGTCACCGCCCCTCACGCACGCAGCGTCGACCCAGTCACCTCCCTTCCCCAGATTTCCGAGGCACAAATCCTCGGTCACTCTCGTTACCTCTCCGAAGACATTGGCTACCGCACAGTTGGCTCGCGAGAACATGCACTCGGCGACGCGTGGATGTTGCGGCAGGCGGAGGACGTGCGCGCGCAGTGCGAGGCCGTGGTGCGCGCGGTGCCCGGGCGCAAGCTCGAGTGTGAGGTCTGGCATCAGCAGGGCAGTGGGCACCATCGGTACGTCTTTCTCTTCAATTCTCCATGCGACACCGAGCGGAGCAGCGTGGTCTAGGGTGAGGGCTTACTCTGAGCCCGTGGGCGGGGCAGGTTCGACATGATGGGCCGCCGACTGTACAAGACATACGTGAACCTGACGAACACCGTCGTGCGCATCTCGGACGGCACGGAAGAGGGCAAGGCGCATGCGGTACTTGTCAACGCGCACGTTGATAGTACGCTTCCATCGCCCGGTGCCGCCGACGACGCGCTCGCAGTCGGGGTCATGCTCGAGTGCATGCGCGTCCTCGTCAACACACCGACGTGGGAGCCCAAACATGCGATTGTGTTCTGTAAGTGTCGCGCGTAAATCTGCGCAGTCCCTCACACTAACCGGAAAGGACGTAGTATTCAACAATGCAGAGGAGTCCTTACAAGACGGATCGCAGCTGTTCTCGACGCAACACCCGATAGCAAACACGTACGTAGTCGCCTCCGCCCTCACTATCTACCCCTGACCGAAGGCGTTACCCCTTCCAGGGTCCGTGCTGCTATCAACCTAGAAGGTGTGTCACATTCGCGCTCTCTGCCACATCAGGATACTGAAAGTCCGCCGTCCCTATAGCCGCAGGGACGACAGGCCCTGAGCTCTTGTTCCAAGCAACTTCCGAGCAGATGATCAAAGCTTATGCTAATGTACCAAGGTTTGGCTTTTGCCTGGGCTGTTTTCTGTGACGCTGACTTCGCATGACAGACCGTACGGGTCTGTGATAGCTAATGAGATATTCAGTTCCGGAATCATATTATCAGAGTAAGTAGGGTAGTATAACTGCTGTCACCACGCTAACGCCCGCATAGCACCGATTTTAGACAATTCCAGCTATACCTCAACGTAACAGGGCTCGACGTGAGTTTGTCATGGGCTTCCCAACGTGTAAGTGGGCACTGACAAGGGCCAACAGATGGCGGTAGTCGGCAACAGTTACCTCTACCACATGCGCAAGGTGCCTACCTGTCACGTCAATACGCCTTCCCTCAGGGTACTGACGAACTCCGTAGGACCTCGTGGAAAACATCGAACCTGGCGTCGCTCAACACATGGCCGAGAACACCCTCGCGCTCCTCAACCATCTCACCTCTTCAGACTCGCCCCTTCCAGAGCTAGCCAGCACGGGCTACACCAAGCCGCAGACAGTGTTCTTCCAGTACTTCGGCTATTTCCTCGTTTACTCCTTCACCACCGCCAAGATCATCTACACAGCCTCCCTCGTGCTCGCGCTCATCGTCGCACGTTCGACCTATGTCGATCCCTCCCCGGCGCTCAAGAAGGGCACAAGTTTCCTTGGCGAGCAGGTCCGCGGCGTCCTCGCGGTCTGCGGCGCGTTCGTCGGCGCAGCGGTCGGCGCAAACGTTGTCGCGTTTATCATGGACACCGTGCTCGGGCGCTCGCTCAGCTGGTTCTCGTCCGTCTTTGCGTGCATCCTGCTCTATGGGCCTGCAGCGCTCGCAGGTGCGTGCTCTTGGCCATGCTTTTCTGCGTGCAGCAATGTTGACCCCGGATACCTGCTCAGGTGCACTCGCGTCCCAGCTCCTCTTCGGCCGTGTCAGGGAGCAGACCGCCTTCTCGTCAATCATGCTCCTCCAAGCATCCCTCGCCGTGCTGATTCAGTTTATCGGCGTCGGCGCGGGAGGAGCCCTCTTCCTGTCCTCCGCGCCCCTCGTCCCCGCGCTCGTCCTAAACGCCATGCTCACGAATGCAGGCGACGATATCTCATTATGGGTGTATGCTATCGGCCAGGCCAGCCCATTGGTTACCGGCACTACGCTCTTCTGTGCGATTCTCGACGTTTTCGTGCCCCTGGTGAGTCATTTTCCTACTTTCAGTTACGGTGAAAATGGCTCACATTCACTGGCTTAGACGGGTCGCATCGGCGAGGAGGCACCGGCCGAGTACATCATCGCAAACATCGTTGCTATAAACGGGGCGTATATCCTGCCCCTCGCCATCCCCTTCATCCACCGCTACAGCCACCGGATGCTTGTCAGAGCGGTGATACTGCTATCCATGATCACTGGAATCTCCATGGCTATCTTCGCCATGCGCTCGCCATTCGATTCCATGCATCAAAAGCGCCTCTTCGTCATTCATATGGAGAACGTACGTTCAGGAGGCCCTTGCTCTCGTGTGCGAGGCTAACATCCGCTTCTCTTCCTTCAGATCACTAGCGAGGAGCAACACCTCCACGTTGCTGCTGCAGATGCTGCACCAGGGTTCCATGACTTGGCGGTGGACATAGCGAATGCGTTCAGTGTGCCGGGCGTCACCCCGGAGTCCGTCGTCATGGACGACTGGAACAGCGATTGGGACACCATGTATCCCTTCTCCGCGGTGAGCACCGATCTCTTGTGCCTTTCCGGTCGACGTGACCTGATGCCCCTCCTTAGTTCCTCACGCCTTACAAGTTCGACCTAGCTCTCCGAGCAGAGCACCAAGACGTACTTCAGCACGACTTCACCGTCTCTGCCGTGAACGACAAGATAGACAAAGCGGCGGGTACACGAAGCTTCACGCTCGTCGTGAGCCACCCTGGGATCATTTGGACTGGTGCGCCTCTCTCCTATCTACATCTGTGCCCTATACTAACCTTTCGCCCCTCCCCTCCAGCTGTCGCGTTCGATGCACACGTACTCCAATGGGACCTGGATGACAGCCCTCCCGACGAATACGCGCGGCACCACATCAAAGAGGGCTCCTTCTACGGTGTGGATACCTGGTCCGTCGACCTCGTCACGAAGCTTCGCCCGGGCGACGCGTCGGGCGCGATGAAGGTGAACTTTGTCGGCATCCACGAGAAGGCGATGTGGCCGGGCAAGCGCGCGGAGGCGGCGGAGGGCGGGCGGGCGATGAAGCTCTTCGAAGAGATGGATGGGTGGCTCGAGAAAATGCACGGAGGGAGTGTAGATGCTATGTTCTTGGGCTGCGTCGGTGGTGTTGAGGTTGTTTAGGGTAATAGAGTATCCAGCGTTCCGTCAGAACTGATGCGGCGGGAGCATTTAATCCTATAAGTGGGGAGATGCGCGATCGTACATTGCAATGAGCCCACGGAAAAGAGAACGGACTATCTAGCCGGAGGTAGTTGTATACAATAGGAGTTAATCTACGCGATACTGGAACCATCGCTTTTACAGCGGCTCGCGGTCAAGCAAGACCATGATAGTCTTATATTCAACCCTTCGTCGAGCGGTAGCCCTCGCAATTGAGCTTATGCGCCTTCCAGTCCATTTTCTGACACTCCTTGCTGCAATATCTTTGGGAGCCAATGGTGAGGTCAAGAACCGCAAGAGAGATCAACTGTGCGCTGGATAACTCACGTCACTTTCCCGCACGCGCCGCACTTCTTCATCACAGCGCGACGCCCGTTGCAGAACCAGCACGTATGCGCCGCCCACCTGGCCTCTGTGGAGCCTGCTGTCCCGAGGTACCTGTTGACCAGGCGGGAGTCGTCACCGCGATCGTTTTCCACCATTGAAGACGTATGTTCCGCCCAGCGCGCGAGATGCACGTCCGCCTGCCCGGGCGGCGGAGGTGGTTCTGGCGTTCCGATGCCAAGACTGTCGATCCGTTCGACCGCCAAACCCCATTCTTCGACCGCCAAGGCGTATCCGTCGAAGAGATGTTTGCGGAATGGACGGACGGTATAGTCCTCAGGGACCTCAGAAATGCCAAAGAAAACGCGCAGTGTATGGTGGTCCTCGGTCCGATCCAGTACGGACTACGTAGCGCAAAAGCATTCCGTCAGCGTCAAGGACACAAGCTAGTCGACATAGGGCAGGCACGTACCTTTACAAGCTGGGGGTCGATCGCGTCACCTTGCAGCAACAGCATGAAGATGAGCTTGTACTCTAGGGCTATCGGCAAGAGGAACGCATCCGGGGGCGCCTCCGCGATGAACGCGTCCGCGTCGCGCAGCCCGGACACGATCAGCGCGCCCGCAAAGTCGTACACACGGCCGCCCTCAGGGAACTCCCTCCCCTTCCAGAACACGCCGCGCACGAGGCTGTACGTGTGCAACATGCGCCGTATGAGGAGTTCCCCGCGCAGCCAGCGCGATACGCCCGCGCACTCGAGCCCGCGCCGCGCCGCGCTCTGCCCGGCCGTGGCGGGCGCGCACGCCGCCGCGTCGAAGAGGTGCGCGTACGCGAGGTCGGGTGAGCGTTTCAGCGCACACTGGGCGAGCTCGCGCTCGCCGTTGTGGCCGCACGCACAGGGGTGCCACGTGTAGATACGCAGCTCGAGCACGTCTGCCGCGTCGAGGTCCGCCTTGCTATCCGGACACTGTCGAAGAGATTCGATGCACTGCCCCATGTCGATGAGGTGCACGTTCCTGTCCTCTTGTGCGAACGACGCGCGGAATTCTGGGGAGGGGTACCCGATGGTGAGGACGAACTTGGCGAGCATGCGCCCTAGGGCTCGACGATCGCTGTCTGCCATGTTTTTCTGGACATCAACGCTTGACTGTTTGTGAAAGAAATCCCTGAACTCGTGATCGCAACGAGTTTCGATCGCGTACTCTAAGTCAGAGTAATTGCTGCTTCCAAGGATTCGGGTGATGTGCTCGGGCAGCTCGGGATTATCCCTGGAGATGTCTGCAGGTAGGGGGACATGCATCATTTCGTTCGTGCGGACATAGTGGGAGTCAATGGAACAATCCGGATTTCCGTCCTCTTCGGAATCAAGTTCTCCTTCTGGGTCCCAATAGTCCTTGATCACCTTGCTCAGTTCGGTGTCGATCAGAAAGCCCAGAGACCCAGTCGCCAGGCCACGTGTGAGCATCCTCTTGCTACGAGTGAGAGCGACGAGGAGGGTGACTAGTCCAGGGATGGGAATACACTTTTCAGCGGCGTATTGTGCAACAATGAATACGATGGTGAGAGCATGGGACACAGCAGAAGCGTCGCTGCCGGATGAACGCAGGATGTTCAACGCCGTGAAGACGATTGGCTCTAGGGCGAGATCGTCGTAAGTTTCCAAGCTGCCCAAATATCGCATAATGCAACTTGTCGCGTGGGACGTCACGATGACAACCAGTTTCGTGAGGTGTGGATTGTTGGGATGTTCATCCAGGAGCCGCATGAGCCGTGTGTTTATTCTTGCAACGAGGGGCCGGTCGCGGAAGAAGTGGTTGTGGAC
This sequence comes from Porogramme epimiltina, assembly GCA_900155495.1. Lineage (NCBI taxonomy): Eukaryota > Fungi > Basidiomycota > Agaricomycetes > Polyporales > Polyporaceae > Porogramme > Porogramme epimiltina. The sequence continues at coordinate 102,254 of FTLJ01000342.1, forward strand.
GACACATGTCATGACAGAGAGAGAGACATAGATGGAGGATATGGGGCCATCCAGGAGCCGTTCCACGTGCAGCAAAAAGTCTGAGGCACGTTAAGGCGCACAGAAAGTGGCATACGGAGCGCGACGACACACCTTTTTCCATTAATTTGGCGAGTAAGCGATAATCTTCGCACATCAATGACCATGCAAACACCACCGCCTCCGCGTGTTCGTAATTTCTTGCACATAGGAAGGGCTCGAACACGCGCTCCAGCGAGCGATAGCACGCATCGAAGTGTACATATGCTTTTTTCAAGCCGCTACGTGTCGTGAGATCTAGACAGATGTGAGCCACTGACATACGTTACATAGGAGGCTTCGCCCTGCTCCTCTGAGAATCCCGTACCTGGCACATTGCGAAGATACTTGTGCGACCGTATTCGGAACTTCCACCTTATGCCTGCTTTTGAATTTGCGTCTTCCTCTGGCCCCGCACGCGCGCAGACATGGCATGATTCACTGGCAGCAGGGGTGCTTCCCGTTGACATTGTAGATACGTCAGTCTTGGCGAGAAACCTTTTACCTAAACGGCTATTAGCAGTGCGGTATGGCGCATATCACAGAAACGGCCGAGGTGTAGAAATATTGACCGAGCCACTCACCCGAAGATATCCAAGATCAAGCTGGCTGCGCTAAGTAGCGCTGGAGGAAGCTGAGTTGGGGCGTATGTCGCCACAATCATGTGGCCGGCGAAGGAAAAACTATGGGGCAATTAGTGGTGCGACCTAAATGATTGTCCGGTGTGGCCTCCTATTAGAGGAGATCCAAAGTTACATCCTGAACGGCCTATGTACTACTACGTCATCCCCCAGCTAAGAGTGAAAATCTTCTGGCAGAAAGAACGGACCACAGACTGTTGCCGAAGTCATGCCAAATGACGCGGTAGTCGCTGACTGGCCATGGTTGGAGCCACGCGAGAGGTGGAGGTAATGTCGCGAAAGCGTGGGAAGAAAACATCCAAAAAGGGCGAGCCTGATGGTTCATCTAGCATTATGCCAGAATCAATGCGGAGGCGTTTTGTCTCATAAGTGAGGACGCGTGCCACGATCGTACGTTGCGACATATATGTTCGTGTGAAGATAGTAGTTGTATACATTACGAGACGATTTACGCGATACTGGGACTATAACATGTAGCTCGCTGTTAGTGACCAAGCCAGACCACAAGAGTGTTACATTCAATTCGTCGTCGACCGATAACCTTCGCAAACGAGTTTATGTGCCTTCCAATCCTTTTTCTGGCAGTCTTTGTTGCAGTACCTGTGAGAGCCAAGAGCGAGGTGAGCAACCAGAAGATCTGTAGTGCACTGAATGACTCACGTCACTTTCCTGCATAAGCCGCACTTCTTCATCACAGCGCTCTGGCCATTGCAGAACCGGCACATGTGGAGCCAAGTGCGAGCCGGAGCATCTTTTCCTGCCTCCAGGTACCTGTTGATCGTGCGACGGTCGTCGTAGCCATCGCATTCCACCATAGAGGACGTGTGGTCCGCCCAGCGCGTGAGATGCACGTCCGCTTGCCCGGACGATGGAGGGGATTCTTGCGTACGGTTATCTGAATTGCCGACTCGGAGGTTGTCGAGCCGCTTGACCACCGGGCCCCACTCCTCGAACGCCGCGGCGTAGCCATCAATGACATATTTACGAAATGGGCGGACTCCGTAGTAGTCTTCAAGGCAGTCAGAGCGGCCCAGAAAGACAAGGAATGTATGGCAGTCTTCGATCCGGTCTAGGGTGGACTGCGTAGTGGAAAAGCACCCCGTCAGCATCAAAGAGACAAATTGATCGATATCGAGCGGGCACGTACCTGCACAAGCTGAGCATCGATCGCATCACCCTGCAGTATCAGCATAAGGATGAGCTTGTACTCCAGAGCCGCCTGCAAGAGTAAGGCGTCCGGGGGTGCCTCCGCGATGAAGGCGTCCACGTCGCGCAGCGCCGACACGACCAGCGCGCCGGCGAGGTCGCGCGCACGGCCGCCCTCACCACCCTCGCCCCGCGGGAATACGTCGCGCATGATACCGAACGTGTGCCCTACGCTCCGCATCAGGAGCTCCCCGCGCAGCCAGCGCGACACGCCCGCGCACTCGAGCCCGCGCCGCGCCGCGCTCCGCCCGGCCGCGGAGGGCGCGTATGGCGCGGCGTCGGAGAGGTGTGCGTACGCGAGGCCGGGCGAGCGTGCCAGCACGCGCTGGGCAAGCTCACGCTCGCGGTTATGGCCGCACACACAGTAGTGCAGCGTGCGGATGCGTAATTCGAGCACGTCCGCCGCGTCGAGATCCGCCCGGCCCTTGGGGCGTCGACGGAGGGCGTCGACGCACTTGCTCATTAGGTTGTAGTGCAGGTCCTTGTCCTGCTCCTCGAGTCCTTCGCGATAGGCTGGGGAAGGGTACCCGATGGTGAGAACACACGTAGCGAGGATGCGTCCTATGGGTAGAAGATCCCAGTTGGCTGCGCCTTTGCGATCAATCTCTTTGTTGCATACATCCCTGAACTCGCGGTCGCAACGGGTTTCTATCGTGCGCTCTAAAGCAGACCAGTCGAAGCTGCCGAGAATGCGGGCAATGTTCTCGGGCAGCTCACGATCGTCTTTGGGGATGTCTGCCTGTAGGGGGCTGGAATCTCCTTCGGTCTGACCGCTATCGTGGTTATCGAGGGAGGAATCCGATTTTCCGACCTCATCTGAATCAGGTTGTCCTTCGTGGTTAACATTGTGCTTGGCGACTTTGCCGAGTTCGTGATCAAATAAAGCGTCCAAAGGCCCGATCGCGAGGCCACGTGTGAACATACTCTTGCTACGAGTGAGGGCGACGAGGAGATTGACTAGCCCAGGAATGCAGCTACACTGCTCGGTGGCATGTTCTAGTGCTACACACACGGTGGTGAGTGCATGCGACACGACATCAGAGGGACTGTCGGATGAACGTAGCGTCTTCAACGCTGTGAGGACTACCGGCTCCAAAGCAAGATCGTCGTAAGACCCGCTTCCGACATTGCCCTGGAATCGCATAGTGCAACTTGTAGTGTGGGATGTGACAATGACAACCATGTGGGCGAGCTGCGAGTCGTCAGGGTGTTCGTCCAGGAGCCGCATAAGCCGTGTGTTCAACCTTGCGATGAGAGAGCGGTCGCGGAGATTTTCGCTATGTACGACGCTCAGAATCACAGAGACCGAGTGATAGATGGAGGATATGGGACCGTCCAGGAGCCGCTCGACGTGTGACAAGAAGCCTGAGACGCGTTAGGCGTGCAGAAAGCATTGTACGGGACGCAACAACACACCTTTTTCCAGCAGTTTGACTAGTAGAGTGGTATCTTCGCACATCAATTTCCACGCGGCCGCAACTGCGTCTGCGCTTTCGAAATCTCCTGCGTGCAGAGCAGACTCAAAAACGCGCTCCAACGCGTGATAGCACATGTCAAAGTGCGCGTATGCTTTCCTCAACCCGCTGCGTGTCGTGAGATCTAGATGGTGTGAGTTAGCGACGTTGAGCCATGTATCTTGAATGGTTAGAGGGTGAAGCTTTCGCTCGACTCCTCTGCAAGACTCGTACCTGGCAGCATGTGGAGATACTTATGTGATCGTACTTTGCGATTCCATGCCATGCGTGCTTGTGAACTTATGTCGTCGTCTGGCGCTGCACGTTGCGCGCAGGTAGGCCAAGATTCGTTGGAAACAGTTCCCATCGACATTGTAGAAACGTTGGTTTATGCAAGAAGTCTTTGACCTGCGCAGTGAATATCAGCAACGCAGCACGATGACAAGATGCAGCATAGAAGCATACTGCTGGAATGACTGTTACGAAGAAATACCTGTTATCAGCCACTGAGTCATTGTTTGAGCCACGAATCACTCACCCGAGAGTCAAGTTGGATGCACTAAGTCGCCTTTAAGAAAGCTAGACGATATACAAGTTGCATGTCTCCGAGAAATTTGATGACCGCCTCGGGGCTAACGTGATCGAAAATTTTGCGATAGCCGGTGCCGCCCCGCTGTGTCAGCCCCCAGTCTAAAGCGAAAGATCTGCGGATAGAAAGAACAAACTACGGAGGAGTGCCGAAGTACTTCAAGCAATTGAACGCTCGAGTTGCTGACTGGTCATGGTGAGGTGGAGGGAAACGCCGGGAAAGCGTGGGAAGGAATCAAAATAGGGCTAGGGGGAGGCAGCAGCTCCCAAGGCCCCGGGAGCAACTCGGACGACAGGACGGGTCACCATAGCATTCCTTAGAAGGGTTCTTAGGCTGCCGGTATCTCATAGGGGGGAACGCGCGGCCGTACGCTACAGTAGGACACGAAAAAGATAATGAAGCATCTAGCGTAAGACAGTCGTAGATATTAGGAGTCAACTCGAGCGAGACTAGTAACTCGCTATTAACGGTAAAGCCAGACTACAAAAGTGTTACATATTCAACTCGTCGTCGAGCGGTAGCCCTCGCAAACGAGTTTATGCGCCCTCCAGTCGCTTTTCTGACACTCTTTGCTGCAATACCTTTGAGAACCAAGGGCGAGGTCAGCAACCATGAGAGAGATCCACCATGCACTGGATAACTCACGTCACTTTCCCGCACGCGCCGCATTTCTTCATCACAGCACTAGGCGCCCTGCAAAACGAGCACCGCTGGAGCCACCCGTTCCTCGGAGCGTCCGCTCCTGATACGAGGTACCTGTCAACCGCGCGGACGTCGTCATAGCCATCGCATTCCACCAATGAAGACGTGTGCTCCGCCCAGCGCGTGAGGTGCGCATCCGCATGCCCGGACGACGGAGGCGGTTCTTGCGCGCCGCTCATGAAGCTGTCGATCCGCTTGACCACTGAACCCCACTCTTCGAACGCTGCGGCGAAGCCGTCGATGAGATATTGACGGAATAGACTGGTGCAGTGGTCTTCAGGGAGGTCAAAACGACGCAAGAAGACAAGGAGTGTACGGTGGTCTTCGATCCGGTCTAGGATGGACTACGTGGCGTAAAAGCACCCCGTCAGCGTGAAGTAGACGAATCGGTCGACACCGAGCCGACACGTACCTCCACGAGCTGAGCGTCGATCGCATCACCCTGCAGGATCAGCGTGAGGATGAGCTTGTACTCCAGGGCCATCTGCAAGGGTGAGGCGTCCGGGGGTGCCTCCGCGATGAAGGCGTCCACGTCGCGCAGCGCCGACACGACCAGCGCGCCCGCAAGGTCACGCGCGGGCCCGTCAAACCTCCCTTCGTTGCCCTGCCAGAACACGTCGCGCACGAGCGTGAACGTGTGCGCCACGCTCCGCATCAGGAGCTCCCCGCGCAGCCAGCGCGACACGCCCGCGCACTCGAGCCCGCGCCGCGCCGCGCTCCGCCCGGCCGCAGAGGGTGCGTAAGTCGCGGCGTCGAGGAAATGCGCGTACGCGAGGCCGGGCGAGCGCGCTAGCACCTGCTGGGCGAGCTCACGCTCGCGGTTGTGGCCGCACCTGCAGCAGTTCAAGGTCTTGAAATACAGTGTGAGCACATCCCCCGCGTCACGGTCGGCCCGGCCCTTGGGACGCTGTCGGAGGACGTCGATGCCCAGGTACACGAGCATGAGGTGTGCCTCCTTATCCTTTTCGGAGAGCGATTTGCGGTAGGCTGGGGAGGGGTGCCCGATGGTGAGGATGAACTTGACCAGCATATGTCCCAAGGCTCGACGATCGGGGTCAGCCATCCTTTCGTAATCGTTATCGGGCAGCCGTTTGGCAAGAAAATCCCTGAGCTCGCGGTTGCAACGAAGTTGTATCGTTTTCTCTAAATCGGAAAGGTTGAAGCGGCCAAGAATGCGGGTGATATCCTCGGGAAGATCGGAGTCGTCTTCAGGAGTGTCTGCTGTCAAGAAGGGGGATTCTACTTCGTTCTGGTCGCCACCATGGGGGCCAGAGGAGGAAGCCGAGTTTCTGGCCTCGTCGAAAGCCTTGACGGCTTCATTGACTTTGCTATCGACCAGACAGCCCAAAGACCCGAGCGCCAGGCCACGTGTGGACATTCTCTTGCTGCGAGTGAGGGCGACGAGGAGGTTGACTAGGCCAGGGATGGAGCTACACTTCTCAGTGGCGTATTCTAGAGCGACGAACGCGGTGGTGAGGGCATGAGACACGGCAGAAGGGTGGCTATTGGAGGAACGCAGCGTCTTCAACGCCACGAGGACGACTTGTTCCATGGCGAGATCGTCGTAAGAGTGTTCACGGCGGTTGCCCAAAGATCGCATAATGCAACTTGTAGTGTGGGACGTGACAATGACAACCATGTCCGCAACGCGCAAGTCGTCGGGATGTTCGTCCAGGAGCCGCATGAGCCGTGTGTTCAGTCTTGCGACGAGGGGCCGGTCGCGGAAGTTGTTGTTGTGCGCCACACTGATCATGACAGAGAGCGAGACGTAGATGGAGGGCATGGGGCCATCCAGGAGACTTTCCACGTGTAGCAAGAAGTCTGAGGCGCGTTAGAGTGCACAGAAAACATACAGAGCGCCGTGACATACCTTTTTCCAGTAATTTGGCCATTAGGGCATGATCTTCGCACATCAATGACCATGCAAACGCAACCGCATCTGTGCATTCGAAATCTCCGGCACGTAGGGAGGACTTGAACACGCGTTCTAACGAGTGATAGCACATGTCAAACTGCGCATGTGCCTTCTTCAAACCGCTGCGTGTCGTGAGATCTAGGTAGAGGTGGGTGAGTAAGACACATGCAGGGAACGCTTAGAAGGTAGGGGCGTTCGCGTTGCTCCTCTACGAGTCTCGTACCTGGCAGCTTGTGGAGATGCTTGTGCGACCGTGTTCTGGACTTCCACGTCATGCGTGCTTTTGAGTTTGCGTCATCATCTGGCAATATACGTTGCGTGCAGGCCGGCGAAGATTCGGGATCCATTCCCGTAGGCATTGTAGACACGTTGGCTCGAGGAGGAAGTCTTCAACCTAATCAACTATCAGCAACGTAGTGGGACAACGACGTAGCGTGGCAGCATACCGCCGGAATGGCTGTTATGAAGGAATGCCTGCCGTCAGCCATAGTTGTCTACTGAGTGACAAGCCACTCACCCGAGAGTCAGTTTGGCCGAGCTAAGGAGCGTTGGAGAAAGCTGAGTACGTCTCCAAGAAATTATACGAACGCCGAAGGTCTCTTAAACATGATCGAAAAAAAAAACTTAGGACAACCGGTGCCACCTCCTAAAAGACATCCAGGTCGCGACATCTGGGGTTACGCCCCGAGCAGCCTACCACGTCACTGCCTAGTTGCACAGGGATAATCCTCTGGCTGAAAGAACAAACCACGGACGGATGCCGAAGTCAAAAACGAGTTGGGAATTGCTGACCTGCCGTGGTTGGGAGAGCCACGCGAAAGGCAGAAGAAACGCCGGGAAAGCGTGGGAAGAAAACAAAAAAGGGCGAGGCAGTTCCCGGAGGCCCTGAGGGCGTAGGACGGGAACGGGTGGCACCTCCCCCAGAAACCCCCAGGAGTGCATTTTGAACAAATCGATGGCGACGACTACCGCCCCCGCCCAGGCCGCCTCCTCCTCCGCCCCCGCGCCCATCCTCGCGACAGGCGACTGGACAAAAAACCTCGTCCACCTTGCAAAGACCGCAGAGCTCAAGTCCGTCTCTCCTCGCTACCCCTCCTCTCCCCGTCGCCGTGCTAATTATCTCCTTGTTTCTCTCCATGCGCATTCCAAACCGTCCTACTGCCCGCCCGCCCGCCCCTCCATTCCACACCGCGCCCCATTCCCCAAACCACGTCACCTCGCTTCTACGGCGCGTTGTCTTCGTCGCGCCCTTCTCAATTTCAACCATACGGCGCGGCGTGAAGGAAACATGCGCTAACATTACAGCTCCACACCGCGCATATCCTCTCCGCGCATGCCGCGCTAGAACAGAAGAACAAAGCTATCCAGGATCTCAAGGAGCAGAAGAACAAGTGCGTCTTCCTCCCTCTCTCACCCCTTGCGTGCGCCCGTCCCACCCTGCCCCCCTCTTCGCCCTCACGCCGCCCAAGAACCCGTTCTAATCCGCCTCTTGTCACCTAGGCTCGAGAGCGAGCGGTCGCGGCTACTAAATTGCCTACGCGAGGTGCGTGCCCTCCTCCGCTCGTAAACACGCGCCTCCTCTCAGCGTTCATCTCCGTCCATTTCGTGCCCCAATTCGCGCCGTGCAGGTAAACGAAGACCGGGACAAGGTGCGCACCCCCCAACCATCCCTCGGCTTCCCCGTCTCCTAACGCCGCACGTCTCTCGTCTCCGCCAGACCGACCTCGCAGAAGCGACCCTTGACAAGGAGTGCGTGCCTATACTTTGTTTGCGCCGCGGAAGCGGGCCTTCCGTTTCCTGCGCACCGGTCACATGGGCTAACGGCGACCCGTGCATTTAGGGTGAAGGAGCTCCAGTCGAAGATTCAGGTTATCACGGACGGCGAGTATGCCGTAGCAAAGCAAGACGTCGACCGTCTAAGGCTAGAGCTGGGCCAGCAGCCGCTGCCCAGCCTACAATCGACGCTAGAGGAGAAGTCCGCGGAGTACGTGTTTGCCATCAGTCCCCTTCCCCCTTTGTGTCTCTTTCGTTATGCAAGAACCCCGTGCAACCCCGGTCCATGCGATGCGTTAGAGCACACATGCCGTACCTTCCCCTATTCCTCGATGTACGCTGCGGCAATGCTGCCACAATAGCGCATGAGTACTATCTCTGCTGCTCGCGCTCGGGATGCCGGCAGACGATCCCGTCTTAGCCTTCCGCTTGGCTTTCACCCTCGCTTCCTCCCTCCCCGTCCGATCGCCGTGCTAATTTCTCCTCCATCCCTCCCCGCACTTCCTCCGCACCCGCCCCTCGCGCACAGGTACCTCAAGGCGCTGCGTCTGCAAGCCGAGGTGGCCAGCAGCTCCGCAGGGGCCAAGCGCCCCGCAGACGAGCTCGGCGCGGACGGGCAGCCCGTGAAGCGGCCGCGCGGCCGGCCAAAGGGGAGCAAGAACTCCAAGCCCAAGACGAAGCCGGGCACCCCAACCGGATCCGGCTCCGCCGCACCAAATCCATAGACGTGGACGTAGACGTGCTGTGTTCGACTATTGGCAGCCAGGTGCGGGGCGACGACCGACGGGCGGCGAGCGGGCGGGCGCACGTGGTGGGAGGGACGCTTGGCTCGGGGCTCGGTCGGACGCGGTTGGGTGCGCTGTATGTTTTTGCTGTTCTGATATTGCTCCCCGCGCGGATGCCCCGCCGCCTCGGTGTACGATACGCATCTCCTTGCTTACTTATTGCTCGTGCTCTGTATCAAGATTGGATCCCTTTTTCTCCCTTCCCCAACCCGCCCGCTCGCGTCGGCCCGCAAGCCCCACCCGCAGCCCGCCGCCTCCCCAAAACACCGTGCGTGCGTGCGTGCGCAGCGTCCACGCTCCAGCGACCAGTCAGCGGCATCAGCCCGCCAACATGCCCCATCCGTGCCCTGCGCGCCCGCACCCTGGCGAGCGTCGATGCGCCCGCCCGCCCGTGGGTCGTAACAATGTCCCCGAGCGCGCCCAGCAGCCGACGCGTTTGGAGCCCGTCCCAAGTCCCACCGCTGCCAGCTGCAAACGGCCCGGGGCCGCGCAGTCTGCGACTCTACGCGCCCACCCACATCCCAAACCGACAGCATTATTCGAAATAAGTATGGCGCACACAGCGTCCGGGGCCGCGTCGGGCCCCGAGCGCGGAGGATCACAGCGAGGCTTCGTGATTTTGACGCGCCCTCCCCCCCGGCGGCCACCAGGGCTGCATTCTCTGCCAACAGTCAGCTTACGCCCAGGGCTGTACCAACCGTCGATGCACGGGCTCAGACAGGCGGTAGGCGCCGCCGCTCTGCGCGGAGGTGTAAGGAGGGAAGGAGGGAGGGTCGGATGTCGCACCGGGACGTGCCCGGCGAAACGGTCTGTCGGCAGCGCACGCCGGCGCCTCGCACCCCGCCCGTTTGTGCAAGTGCGAGCCTGTGGCGACGGTGGAGCGCCGCTGCGTCCCGCGAGAGCCCTTGGCTAGGGAAGGCAAGCAGGCATGCTGTCTGTCATCCGCACGTCAGGCCCGGCGCGACGATCGCCAAGGCGTCCCGCGCGCGCCTTCCCAACACTCACGCTCCACGAAGTCTTCACGGCCGGCGAGTACATTGCGCACGACCTACTTAGCAGCAGGCGCATCAGCAAGCCTCCAGGGGTAAGTACGGGGGCAGAGGCGGGGGCTCACCTGCGCGCAATATGTCGCCGTCCGGGCGTTGTGCGGCGGGCAACGCGAACGTGCAGAATCCGGATACTTGCCCTTTCATATGCCCCGCTCGAGCAATCGATACGTGGGCCCGCCCTTCCCCCTCCCGCCCCTCTCCCGCCCGTACGCCACCCGTCGGGCTCCCTGGAAATAATCACGCCCGCTAGTGCCCCCGGTCGCGCGTCGCCCTAGCCTCCTAGTGCCACCGCGCACACACACGAGGCTCGCCCGGCCCCTCTACAACCCGCGCCATAGACGTCCAAACACCGAAAGCCCCGGGAACGTTTCGAAGACGCCCCCAACCGTTCCAGCGCCGCACAAATCCGGAAAGCAGCATACGTCGCATACCGACGGGTAAGTCGACATATCTCGAACATCGATCACGCCCCCCTGCCCCTCGCACCCCAGCTGCTCGACCTCGGGCGGGCTGCCCCGCGCGGCGCCGGCGAGGGCCCTGCCGGCCGCGGGTCGCCCGGACAGCGACTGCCTCCGCTGACACCGCCGCTGGCAGCAACAGCAGCGACGGCGGCGGCGCCGGGCGGGGCGACTCGAGCGCGGTCTCCTTCCACGTGGGCGGCACCAGTGGCAGCGCGCCCCGATCACCTCTATGCAGCCGCCCCCGCGCGACGTAGACATATCGCGATTGCGCCGCCGCGTCGTATGTCGTCGCCGCTCGCGAGATGTGGCCCCGCACGCATACAGGGCGCTGTGATCTGTGCCGCGTCGTCTCGTTTCGTTTTGTCGTGCGGGATCCTCGCCTGTCGTTCCCCTGTTGTTACTTACTAGATGTTCAAACACGGAAGTTTGGCGAACGCGTACCGGACGCCCCGACGCTTCAGGGCCGCGAAGCGGGTGGCGGGTGGCGGGAGGTGGTCCCCGAAAACAATGGCGACGTTGTCCGTCGGGGACGCTTCGAATTCAAGAACAAAGGCGGGACGGCTGCGCGGACGCGTGCGGACGGCCACATTCGGCCACAGAGAGTCAAAATATTTCGCGAGATCTGCAAGCCGTGCGCGTCAGCCCGGCCATTGTCCTACGCGAGATCGTCAGCGATGTACAGCCGCAACGCAACGCAACGCACCCGCAAGCACGCGATCATGAATGTTCGCAACTCTCGCGCGCCCTTGTGCGCGCGCGTTTACACGCTATGTATCAGCGCGCACCGCGAGCCGCGAGCCGTGCAGTGCCTCCCCCCGTCCCCCGTCCGCGGACCGCAAGATGCGGCCCCGGATCCGAGTCGGGAGAACAGCAGCGCGGGCAGGATCCCCCATGGCCAGGGCCCTCATCACGCCCCGCATCTTGGCAAGCGCGTACGCGGACGTCGTCCGATCACAGTCGGGGCGGCCTCCCAGGCAACGAGCACACAGACGGCTCGCGAGGCCGAGCCGCCTCCTGCGGGGAGGGCGTCGGGCTGCGTCGGGCGGGGCAGGCTCCGTAGATTTGATGCGCCGGGGGGGAAGGGGGGGAGTCGGCAAACGGACGCAACGTCGCAAGCAGAGCGCCTCGCGCCCGACGCCCGACGCCCGACCGATGTCGATAGATGACGGTCGCGAGCCGACGCAGGGAACGCGCCGGCGTCGGGGGGGCTGCGCGTCGATTGGCCGCCGCCCGCGAATTTGAGCCCGCCGCCTTTCATTTTGACTCGCTCCCCCAATGCGGCAGGTGCACCGCCTCCCGAGGGCCCAGGCTCCACGCCGCCCGCCCCGCACGAGATCGGCATCGGGGCGCTCATCGCGATAGCGATCGTACGCGGGGCCTCGGCCTCCCCTCCCCCTCCTCCACCGCCGCCGCCCAGTCCGAGGAGGTAGGCGGTACGCACCGTACGATAGCCATGCGCACGTCTAGCGTGCGGCGGGGCGAGCACGCGTGTGCCCCCCCCCCCCCCCCCCGACGGCGCGTGGGCCGGCCGCAGACGCGAGCGTGGTGCGCCAGGCAGGGGCCCCCCCACGACGTCCGGGGCTGCGGCGTGCGTGCTTCTCCGCTTCCCCGCTGTCCGCCTGGCGTCAGGCCAGGGCACGTCGTGCCGCGCGGGGCGGCGCCGCGTCGCGGTGCGCGGTGCGAGCTGCGTGACCCCAGCCGCACGCGAAGCCTTCGCGTCGCCCCAGCGCCGGGCGGGGTTCTCCCGCGCCCCTGCGCACGTGGGCGCGCGAGGGGTGGGGAGGGGGAGAACAGGCGGGGAAGGGAGGGGAAGGGCAGGCGGGCTGCCGCGCGAGCCCGCGCACGGGCGGCGTGCGTGCACACCCGTCGCCCGCGCTGTCGACGCGGGTGCTGCTGTTCGGGCGCAGCGCGGGGCTTCGCTCGGCGTGTGCGGCGATTGAGGCGGCGGGGCACACGCGCACAAGACCGTCCCGAGCGACGTCGCCGCGCCTGTGAACGCCTCCTCGCCCCGCGCCGCCACTTCGCGTGCTCTGCCCGGCTGCTGCTGGGGGTTGGCATCTGCGCATGTACGCGTACGGCTAGCACAAAGGACGTAGCTTCGAGGGCGCGACCGCGCCCCCACAAACGTACACCGCTGGGCCGCGATCGTGCGGCGAGGCTCTCAGGCCTGGACCTCGAGTCTAACCGAACATCCTGGTTCCCCCGCCACTCGCCCCCGAGATCTGAATCGTCGCTCCAGGGCCGCCGGCGGTGGATATCGGGATGGACATCGTGACTGTACTGAGCATGTCTGCCTTCCGATACACAGTTTCCACATACGCACCCCGACTAACGTCACTTCCATATGCCATCCGAGTCCCCTTCCCCAGCTATCCGACTACGACGCCCCACCCGCACCCGATCGCGCGAACCTGGCGACTCCTACTCGCTCATCTCCTTACATAACCCGATCGCCATGGCCGACGCTGCACCCCACAGCAGGCCGATCGCGCATTCGAGGACGTTCGGACTCGGATTAGACATCGATGATGAATGGATGACTGAGCTACAGTCGAATTCGACCCGCGGGCGCGCTGACACAGCTCGATGCCACGCCGAAGCGCCAGACGCCCGCCCCCCACCCCCATCGGGGACGCGAAGGCGTCCATGACTCGCGAAGCCATCCCCGGCCGCGCCTGTTTTGTCCCTCGCACAACCTTGAGGCTCAGAACCGCACCGAGAACGTGTGCAGAACACGGGATGACGCCAGCTGACTCGGGCGAGCACGCCGGCGCCGGTCGGACACCCATCGAAGGCCGCCCGCATACCGAGCCACGAGCCCGCACCCTACGCGCCCACACGAACCTACGATACGCCCCGATATCCGAATCGCGTCCACAGTTGGTGGTACGCCCGCCTCGCTCGCGCAGAACTCCAGAGCTTATTCGCCCCTCCGACGTCGCGCGCGGGAGCGCAACAACAATAGCAGCAATAAACTAAAATTATAATCACCCCACGCTGCGTCACCACGCCCGCGCACATGCCCCCCCACCCAGAAGATCCGTCCTGCGCACCGGAACAAACCCCATGTCTCATGCCTCATACCAACGCCTACGAACGGGAACGGGCAACACGAAAGGGCAGCAGCAGCCGCGCCGCGCACGCGCCACGCTGCCGCAGATGCCCACACCGCGCCCCGCAGCGCGCAATCGGAGCGCGGCGTGTGGCCCGCGGCCCGGCACGGTCCCACCGCACGCGGCGCGCGGCGCGCGCAGGCCAACCGCGCGTCGGCCGATTGTCCAGCGCGCGCCGCGCGTTCCCAGCGCCAGCGCGCGAGGGCGCGAAAGAAGCATTTTCGCGGCTCGCGACTCGTGCGGGTTCCTCGCGCGCACAAGGGCGTGCGCATCGCGCCGGGACGGGGGCTGCGACGAGCCCGCGGTCGCGCGGAACGTCGCCTCGTCGCCTCGTCTCCCCGTCTCCCCATCTCCCCGTCTCCTCCATCGATCCGTCCCCCCACCTGTTGCCGTTGTCGTTGCCGTCGCCGTTGCCGAGGGGAGGCAGAGAGAGGCCCGCGGAGCGGCATCGCGCCGCACCGCGTCGCGACTCGCGCGCATCCTCGAGCCCGCAGTACCTCCCCCGTCGCCGTGGTCGCCGCCTTCGTGTCCGTGTTCGCGTTCGCGTTCGCTCGTCGCCTCCTTCGGCCGTCGGGCCGCGCCGTCCCCGCACCCGCCCGCCGCCCGCCGCACGCCCGCACGCCCATACGCACGCAGAAAGCGTTCGGCGCACGCTCCGACGCAGCGCACCGCCGCCGCCGTAGCTGTGCACGCGCACGCGCACCTCGAGAGCTTGCGCACACGCGGGCAGACGTCGGCCGCGCACATGCACGCCCGCGTCCGCCCGCCACGGACGACCGGAGAGCGCCCAGCTCTGATCCCGGACGGACGCTGTGCGAACGCACCCGAGCGCAGGCGCTCGCCGTGCCGCAGCGCCCGAGACGTGCGCAGCGGTTCAGATCTGCGTGCCGAGCAAACCCGTACGAGCGACTCACGAGCGACGTGCGTCGTGCCGTGCCTGGCGCTCGCTCGCCGCCGCCGCTGGGGGCCGCGGACACGTCGACGCCGGTGTCAATTTCGGCTTGGGGATGCTGCGAGGGGGCGTGTTCGGAGGTGACGGCGGCTAGCCGATTCATGAGATTGAGATTGGATGGGTGGGGAAATTGGGACGGGTGGGACGGATGAGATTTCCTCGGAGGCGTGATGGATTGTCGGCTGTCGATGGCGCCGGGCTTTGCGGGCAGATGCACCTGCAGCGGCCGCGGGCGGGCGGGGAAGGCAATCTGCACAGGGGGGGAGCGAGCGGGCGGGGGAGCGGGGGGCGCGTCGTGGCCGCGGGCCTTCGCTTGTCGACGCCGGGCGTGCGCACGGCGCCGGGCCGCCAATGAGCGTGGAATGCGTGGGGACGCAGTTCGGGGGAGGGCAGACGTGGATCGCGATGTGAATTTGGATGGATGGATGGTGGTGGTGGTGGCCCGGGGCGACGCATTTATCGCAGAGATGCAGGAGATACAACAGGAGATGGGATGTGCCCGGTCGCTGGTAACTAATTGCATTAGAGCAGCCCGCCGCTGAGTCTCAGTCCTTCGCCTGCAGGGCCCCGCAGACCCTCCCCCCCCGCACGCTGGCGGGCGACAGTGCATTGTCTGCAGCGTGGCAGGGAACCGGGGCCCTGCGTGCCAGCTGGTATTAATATCGACCCTTGCTTCCGTGCCACGCCCTGCAATATACGAGCGGGATCGGCGCGCGCGCCAATATATCGCGGGCGCGTGCGTTCCCGGGCGCCTCGGACGGACGCGTGCGTGCATGCATGTTTCGCGCTTCTGTGGAATGGGTGCGCGTGCGAGCGCGCGTGGGGGGGAGGACAATCGCAACAAGACGGGTGGGCGCTAGAACGCCAGAACGCCAGACCGCGGGCGTGCGTGCGCGGGGCGGCGGCGTCGCGCACGGCACGGCGGCGGGGGTGGGAGCCGGGACGAGGGGCTCCCGGGCAGCCCCTGGTGCGAGCCCGACCGGGGGGCGGCCAGGCTCGGGGCTGTCGAGGGGCGGGCCGGAGGCGAAGAAGAGCGCGGTGCGGGCGACACGGCGCTCGGTGGACGACGCTCCTGGCGAGGGGAGTGCCTGGGATAGGATGGGACGGGATAGGATAGGACGAGTGGCCGGGAATAGAAGGCGGGGAGGGGCGGCGGTCTGGACGCCCGTGTGCAGGCAGAGGGCCTGGAGTCTGGGCGTCCTGGACGGGTGATGGGCCAGAACAGGAGCTGGAATCGAGGCATCTGCAGGTGCTGCAGCACAAACGCTAGCGTCGCGCGATCTGGACTCATCTGCCGTCGGGCGTGGAAGCGCAGTCAGCAGAGGGCGATGGTTGAAAGCAATGGACAAAGCAGCGGGTGACTAACGCGCGGCGGCGAGTGGCCCGCGATCGCTCGAGTGGCCCGACCACGCACGCCCACGCACGCTGGGACGAGTGGGTCGCTTGCCGAGCGGGCGCGGCCGTGGGAACGGAGTGGGGAAATGAGATCTGGGAGATCTGGGCGCGTAGCGCGCGAGTCGAGTAGGGTTCGCTTACGAGGGCCGCGCCGGAATGCTTACGACGTCGGACGGTGAGTCAAGGGCTCGGCCGGCCAATCGCGCGCCGCCCCGATCCCTCCGGGTCCAATCACCGCCCTTGCGCGTCTCCGCCCAAGCTCGCAGCACCAGACGCCCGCCCGCCCGCGACGGCGTCCATTTCGATCTCAGATCCCCATCGGCCGTCCACACCTCTCGTCCTCTCCAGCCCGCAGTCTTATAAAACTCCCCGCTGCGTCCCCATGCCTCCCTACCACCCCGCCCTCCGCCAGCCGCGCCTCCTCCCAGATCATCCCTCGGTGTCCCTTTCCACTCGAAGCAATGTCCTCATCATCAGTCCACCCAGCCAGCCTCGTCGACCCCTCTCTCCACTCCCCGGCCCTCATGGAGCTTGTCGAGGTCGAGATGTCCCGTACCCTCATCGGTGAGTTCTTCCTTCTTTCCTTCTCTCCAAATCAGGAAGCTCATCCTAGCATCCCTTTCAGAACATGTCGTTGACACAGTCTTCGAGACTGTCGACTATGCTCTCGGCCGCCCCTCATCATCCACCCGCGGCCGCTCTTTGTCCCGCAACTCGGAACACTCCAAGTTCCTCAAGTTTGTCACGGACGTCATCTCCAAGGCGGAGGTCAAGGTCCCTGCACTCCTCGTGACTCTCGTCTACATCGAGAGGGCCAAGCCACACATTCAGATCGCGCTCGAGCAGTGGGCCAACGAGCGCGTCTTCCTCGGCGCACTCATCCTCGCCAACAAGGTATGTCTCCCTCTCTACGTCATTCCGCGCCTCATCTCACATCCTCTCTTCCAGTACCTGAACGATTCCACGCTTAAGAACGTTCACTGGGCGCTGTGCACGGGGGTCTTCGGCAAGCGCGACATCGGCCGCATCGAGCGTGAGTTCCTCGACGTCCTCGACTTCGAGCTCAGCGTCTCCGAATCCGACCTCCTCGCGCACCACGACACCCTCCTCGCCCTCTCCCGCCCCGCCGCCCACGTCGCCGCCCACAAGCACCACCACCTCAACCATGCCCGCCGCACGAGCTCGCCTCTCGGCTCGCGCTGGTCCGTCGA
>FTLJ01000343.1:0-45728 GCA_900155495.1 Porogramme epimiltina
CCCCCCCCCCCCCCGCGCTCTCCTCCGCCCCCCCACTCCCCCCCCCCCCCCCCCCCCCCCCCCCCCCCGCCTTCTTCCGCCTTCTCCCTTCTCGCGCTTCGCGTCCGGCGGGGGCGCAGCTGCCGCACATGGGCATATTGCGCCTGCGCGCGCGCCCCCCGCACCCACACCCTCGGAGGGCGTATGCCGTACACGTACGCCGCGCGCGGCCGCGTTCGAAAACGCGAACGCGAACGCAAAAGACGCGCCTCCGCGCCGTGATAGGTGATAGCCTTCGCGTCGTCGGCGTGCGTCCGCGTCCGCGTCCGAGCGTTTCGACGTCTGACGTCCGAACGTTCCACGTCTACGCGTTCCGACGTCGCGTCGCCCCGGCGCTCGTGGCAAGAAGTAGCTGGTAGCGTAGCAGTTGGTGCGTGCTGCGCCGCCATGCCCCGTAAGGGTCGCGCGTCGGGCGCCCTCCTGCCGCAATCCGCGCGCCTCTTCGCGGGAGCCGGGGGCGTCCACTGGCGCGCGGCGGGGACACACACGACGATCGATGCGGGCCCAGGTCCCCCATGCCGTATCGCTGCACCGCCGTGCCAACCCCGGGGCAGCCGCCGCGCCTCCCCCGCACTCTCCGGCCCTCGCACACGCATCGACCCGCGCCAATGCAGCTTGCTTTGGGGCCCGGACCTGGCGCGCAAGCTCCAGGCTCGCAAGGTGGATGCAATGCCGCCGCACGTTAAAAACCTACGATCGCGCGGTCGAGGCGCCCCGAGCGCCGCGGCCGCACACACCCGCGCTCGTGCGCGTGCGAGCACGGGGGAGGGCGCGCCGCGGCGTCGATCAGAAGGACGAACGAACGAACGAACACACGCACGCACACGCCCAGCGCACGCCCGCAGCCGCGCCCCTCCACCGGGCACAGCACGTCGCGCCGTCGAAGGTGCACTTTGCCCGGCCCCACTGCGCGCCCCCCCACTAGGCGCCCGCGCCGTCGCCGTCGTCGTCAATCCCCCTGCCATGTCGAGCCTAGCGCGATCGCCGCGGTCCAACAGCGGACGCTGCGCGCCCCAACCGCCCCAACTGCCCCAACTGCACCTCCCGGAGTGGGGGGAGGGCTTCGGAGGCGGGTCCGCGCCGCGCGAGCTGGGCAGGCCGGAGCCCCCTCTCGGCCCCCGTCGCCCCGCGTGCCCGTGCCCGTGCCCTCCCCGGGCTCAAATTCGAACAAGCTTTCGCTCTGCTCTGCTCCGCGCGCCCGCGCGCCCCCCGGGCGTGCTGCAGCTCGCCTCCGCGTCCCCGCGGCGGCCTTGCTTCTGGCGCGGCGCCAAGCGCAGTGGAGGCTCGCGAGGGCGAGCGGGAGGCGCTCGGAGGCGCAGAGAGACGCGGAGTACGGGAACGGGAACGGGAGCGCGCGCGCGCGAGGGCCCCCACCCAGCTGGACCCTGCCTGGACAAACGGACGTCAGCGTCGGAGTGGGGGAGGGGGCTCGGGATGCACGGTGCGCTCCTCTTTCGGGCGCAGGCTTCTGCGCGCGATCGCTGAGGCGGGGGGCTCCCAGCACTCGCGCGTGCGTGTAGGCCGTCCCAGCGCGGCCGAGGGCAGCGGAAAGTGGTGGTGGTGGTGGTGGTGGTGGTGGATCCGCCTGTCTGTCCGTCTGTCCGACTGCCTGCTGCCCGCTGCCTGTCGCCGGCCGCCACCGACCACGAAGCACGAGCCGCGAGTCCGGAGACGGCGGGCGTAGTGCTAGCAGCGAGTGCTGTGGCGCACGCTAAGCGAGGGAAGCTTCCTCCCTTCGGTGACGGGGGGCGACGGAGGAAGAAGGTCCCCTTCGAACCCCGCCACCCGCGCCGCTGGATCACGGCTCTCTGTACGCGCGCACGCCTCTTTTACGTTCTCCGTATCCGAATTCCATCGTGGCGCGTGTTGCGTGTTGCTTTCGCGCACCTCTTTTTTTTCTCCTCCTCGGACTCGGACTCGGACTCGGTCGCGGAGGCGGAGGCGGACTCGGATCACCTGTAGCAACACGACGCGACGCAGACGGAGGAGGGTTGTCAATCGGGCTGCACGCTCGCTCGGGGCTCAGCGACGCGAATCCCGCCGCGACGTCTGCCGAATCGCTCGAGTTTCAAAAAAACCGAAAGGGTCTGAGGGAAGAAGGGGAGGGGAAGGTGAGGAGCTTCCGTTCTAGACGCAGACGTGGCAGACGTCTCGTCTCCCGACGTGGGGGGGGTGTTCGAGCGCCCCCGCTGGGAGCGGCCTGCGCCGGGCGCGCGCGTGAGGGGGGGGGGCTTCGAGCCCCATATGGGCTTCCCTATGCGCACGCCACGCACAGCCGAAGAGGGCGCGACCGCAGAAGGCGCGG
Source organism: Porogramme epimiltina (assembly GCA_900155495.1). Classification (NCBI taxonomy): domain Eukaryota; kingdom Fungi; phylum Basidiomycota; class Agaricomycetes; order Polyporales; family Polyporaceae; genus Porogramme; species Porogramme epimiltina. The sequence goes on from FTLJ01000343.1 coordinate 2,345, forward strand.
CGCTCGCGCTGGCAGCGGCTGCGCGTGGTCGATCCTGCAAATAAGGAAACGCGCCTCGGCACCGCAAACGAGCGGCGGCGGCGGCGGTTGGAGTGGGGCGGCGCGAGCACGAGCAGGGCAGTTGCTCAGTGGCAAGTCCGCGAAGCAGCGCGCCCCGTGCCCGCGGCTCCACACTGCACTCCCCCTCCCCTTCTCCCCCCCACTCCCTGATGTTGGCGCATCGGGCATGGCTTGATCAGGAACCGCGCTCCCGCAGCAGCAGCCCCGTCCTCCGAGCGGGGCGCGGGTGCAGTCGGCGTGCGGGGCGTCGGGCGCGATGGCGGTGCCCCCCCCCCCCCACCGCATCGGGCGCATGGTGTGGGGCCCTGCGAAGGGTGCAGAGGGGGCCGTACGCGTTTGCACCCGGTGCGTTCTACTGAACGCCTGTCAATGCTGCTCGTCGTGCTCCTCTGCTCCTCTGCTCCCACCTCGCAGCTGCGCGCGCCGCCCACCGTGGGGCGCGCGAGGCGTCGGGCGGGACAGGCGCGGACGCCTTACTTAGGGTCCGAAATGAAAGAGCGTGTTCGATACGTACAAAGCGCAACCTACCCGGGCACCGACCGAGCCACTTGGGGCCTCTAGGCCCACCCCGGCCCGACCCCGACGCAGACTCATTGATGCAGCGCTCGCGCCCGCCCCGGCGCGGCGGGAGGGAGGGCGGGCTCTCGGCATCGCGTGGCTTCCAAGCCTCCGACGAAGCTTCTCGCTTCGCCTCATCTCATCTACGTTCTCGTCACAGTTCTAGTACTGCCCGAGCGCGAAGCTTCCGCGGGGACGGTCCAGAACGCCCACCTCTCTTTCGTGCGCGGATCAACAGAGGGCTGGCTGGCTGGCTGGTGTTGCGTACGTACGTACACGTCTGCCTCTGCGCGTCCGAATGAGCGCATACTTTGTGGCCGGCCACACGGGTGGCTCTCCCCAATGATCCCGCATACGGCAGGGTCCGTGAAACGCCTCCCCCCCCGCGCCGCCCGGGCGATGACAGCTGCGAAGATGGCGAAGCCTCGCAGCAGCAGCGGAGGTAGCAGCAGACGTCGCGCGCGCGCGCCTCAGCTAGCACCTAGCGGGCCACTCGTACCACACGCACGGCCCCGCCGCCCCGTCCCGCCCCGCCCTCCTCGACCCTTGCGCTCCGCGTGCACGGTGCCGTCCGCCATCGACCATGCACGCGCGCACGAAGCTTTACGGGGGCGACAGCCGCTGCTTAAGCATACGGAATGAATGCCGCGGGGTACGGGGCGCGGGGTGCGGAGAAGGGAGCCCGGCGAGAGCTTGCTTGCTCGCTTGAAGCGAAGCCTCCAACCAAGTCCCGAATGAGAACAAGGTTGAAGAGGAGCAGCGGCGCGCCCGGCACGGCAGGGCCGTGCCCTCCCGCGACGCTTTCCCGTGCCACGGGCGCCAGACCAAGTCTGGCGTGGAACGTGTTCGGATTTTTTTGGGTATTGCGCGGATCACCTGATCGGGAGCGCGCGCGTAGCGACGCTGCCTGCCGTTTATGGGGGTGAAGTTGATGGGCCGCTAGCGGACTTTGCGGCGTGGTGGCGTCCGTGTACATAACTCGTCCTTTGGCCATCTGCGTCCGTCATCAGGTTTGATCTGAAGTGCCCGCCTGCCCCGTCGTCGTCGTCGTCGCTGCGCGCCGTCCCGTGGCAACGGCTGGCCCGCGTCTGGTCCCACCGCCGCATTCCGTGTGCGGGCCCGCTCGGTGCGGCAAAACACGGACAGCCCGGGCGGGCTGGCCGCCGCTGCGCGAGCTGGGATCAGGCGTCGACAATCAGCCGCGCCTCCACGCTCCACGCCCCGCCCGCGCACCATCATGGGTCGACACCGTTCGCGACCGCCCCATCTGTCGTGGCCATAACTTTGGCGTTTGGGGCAGGCTCGAACGTTGCCGCATTAGGCCGAGAGGAGGATCTCTGAAACGTTGGCGGCTTCCATTGCTTTTCGACGGGCGACCCTACGGCGGCAGCGCCTGGAAGATCGTCGGCCGTCGCTCGAGGTGCTATGTTATTCTTGGCTTATACTGAACGCTGCTGCGTGGCTGATAGTTTACGCGCAGGTGCTCACTACCGCCGTCGTCGTACGACCGAGGCTCCTTCGAGGGCGACCGCCTCGGTGCCAGGGCGGTGCGCTGGATACCCGCGGGGCAACAGGAAAGGCAAATTCCCCAGGCAATGCTGCCCCTCCCATCACCCCCTTCCACCCTCGGACAGCAGCACACAGGCCCGCAACAGTGATCTGCGTCTCGGTTCGCACCCTGGAGCCCGACGGAGCGTGCGCTGCGACCCCTCCTGCTCGCCGCCAAGACATCGTTCCTGGGCGAGTCGGCCCGCACGACCTCTCCGTGGGCGGACACCGTTGCTGGATCTGCCCCGCCGGTGTCTTGAATCAGCCCCTCGACCGTGATCCGCGCCGCGACCTCAGCTCGATGTTGACTTTCATCGGCGCGTCGTCCCCACGGGGAGGGCATCATCGGACCGTCGTCGCCGCGTACACCGCACGGCGCAATATATAACACGTCCCGCCCCCGCCGTGCGGCGGTCTTCTCCCTAGCCCTCTTCTCGTTCCTGAGGTCTCCTCCGTCGCACTTTCGGCCCGTTGTGCCTTTCGGTTTTCTCCTTTATTTTCGCTGCTTGCTGGGCTCACTGGTCTGACCCCACCTGCCTCTTGTTCGCCCTACCCGCATTTTCTGCACTTCAACACCCTTCGCCTTCGCACGCTCGCCTTCCGTTTAACGGGCCTCTTCTTTTTTTAAAAAAAATCGAGCAACTCCACAAGATGCGCTTTTACACGGCCTCTCTGATCGCCCTCGGCCTTGCGGCGACGAGTGCGGTCGCGCTCCCGATGTCCAAGACTCGGCGCGCCGCCGCGGCGGTCTCGGGCCCCGACCTGGCGAGCTTCGCGCCGTTCACGCAGTTCGCGCGCGCGGCGTACTGCCCGTCGGACAAGATCGTGAACTGGACGTGCGGCGAGGCGTGCGACGCGCTCCCCGGATTCCAGCCGACGCTCACAGGCGGGGACGGGAACGCGGTGCAGCTCTGTGAGTGGCCGAGTTTGTTTTTTGTACCCCTTCTGTGTGGGGTGCCGGAGCCGCGACACTGACAAGCGCCAACCAGTCTTTGTTGGGTACTGGCCGGACCAGAACTCCGTCGTGGTCTCGCACGAAGGCACGGACCCGACCGCCTTGTGAGTGCCCCTTTCGTCGTCGCTGCCGGGGAGCTCGGCCACGGTGCCGAGGAGTGCCTGCGGGGTCCATGGAACATGCAACGCTGACGTCGACGGGCGCCATGCTCCCCCCCTCTCGCCGCCGCCGCTGTGGTGGCTGCGCACAGGATGTCGGACCTGACGGACCTCAAGTTCTTCAAGGAGAACCTGGACAGCACGCTCTTCCCGGACGTGCCGGACGCGGTCGAAGTGCACAACGGGTTCGCTTCTGAGCACGCCAAGACGGCCTCGACGATCCTCGCAGAGACCCAGAAGATCATCTCCGAGAAGGGCGCCACGCAGGTCATGGTGGTGCGTCTTCCGTCTCCCGCTCGGCGCTCGCGTTCCCTTTTTCTCGCGCCGCGCGCTCCCGGGCGGCGGCGCGCGCCTTCTCTCTTCTGCCACGCTTCCCCGCACCCCGCCAGAACGCCGCGGCGCGTGCCGTCACTCGGTGTTTTTTCTCTCGCTCGCGCCGCTCCTGCTCCTCCCCGCCTCCCCCCAGAGAAAGACGTCGCTGACGCTTCCCGCGACAGATCGGGCACTCGCTCGGTGGCGCGCTCGCGGAGCTCGACTCGCTCTTCCTGACGCTCAACCTGCCGGCCGACGTGCACGTCAAGGGCGTCACGTACGGCACGCCGCGCGTCGGCAACAAGGACTTTGTGCAGCTCTTCGACGACAAGGTGCCCGACTTTACGCGCGTCAACAACGAGCACGACATCGTGCCCATCGTGCCCGGCCGCTTCCTCGGCTTCGAGCACCCCAGCGGCGAGGTCCACATCGTCTCCCCCGGCAACGCCGTTGCGTGCTCCGGCGACGACAACGACGACGACGACCAGTGCACCGACCAGTCCGTCTCGAGCATCGTCACCGGCAACGTGCTCAACCACCTCGGCCCCTACGAGGGCATCCACATCGGCACGCTCTTCTGCAACTGATGATGAGGGCTCACGATTAGTTTATGACACGGACCGCTCGGTCACGACCACCACTGTATACCTGTACTGTACCCTGTAGAATATACCACGGACCTGTACGACTTCATATCTCTCTCACTTCTGGGCGAGACGAGTGTGAAAATACCAACAATATGTGCGTGTCCCCGGAGTCGAACCGGCGAGACCCATTTCGTTACGCGAGCGAGCGCGCGTCCACATCAACCGCGATCGCAGCGGTGGCTGAGCTCTCTGCACTCGACACTGAGTTCGGCGGCCCGAGCCACACTCGTCCCTCCCTCCCTCTCCCGCTGCCCCGCACCTTCCGTCGCCCACCACACACCAAAGCATGCCTCGAGACTCACCGCGCCGCGACCAGGGTGGGCCCGCCCGCTACCGGGACGACGACCGCCGCCGGGACCGCGGCGACGGAGGCTACCGCGGTGGCCCCCGACGCGACCGCGACCACGACGACTACAGTAGGGGCCCGAGGAGGCACGACGACGGAGACCGGGACCGGGACAGGAGGCAGAGGGACGACCGCGACCGCGACAGGGGCCGGGACGAGGGCTACGGTGGCCGCTCGCGCGACGACGGTAGCGGCCGGGACCGTGACGGGTATGGGCGGCAGGGACGGGACGGGGGCGACAGCAGGCGGAACGACCGCGACCGCGACGGAGGGAGGGACCGCGACCGCGACACCGACAGGGACAGAGACTCGCGCCGTCCGGGGCCCTCACGCCGCTCCGCCTCGCCCCGCCGCTCCTCCCGCCCCGAGTCCGGCTCCCCACAGGCAGAAGGCAACGACGCAGCGGCTGAGGCTGAGGCGGAGGACAAGGCGAAGCCGAACTTTGCGCCGTCCGGGCTGCTCGCGGCGGCGACGAAGACGGTGCAGCACGGGGACGGGACGAAGACGGTGCTCAAGTACCACGAGCCGCCCGAGGCGCGCAAGCCGTCCGTCGGCTGGCGGCTGTACGTGTTCAAGGGGAAGGAGCAGGTCGGTGAGTGTTCATCGTGGGGGTGAAGGCGGAGAAGGGCGTGAGTGGGCAAGATCGGGAAAGGGCTGACGGGGGACGGTTTTGCCAGACCTCCTGCACATACAACGCCAGAGCGCGTACCTCATCGGGCGGGATAGGGCGGTCGTCGACATTGCCGTCGAGCACCCGTCGTGCTCCAAGCAGCACGCGGTGATCCAGTGTGCGTCCGTCTCGCCGCGCTCGTTCCTTGTACGCCAGCTCACGCCCTCTTAGACCGACAGATCCAGGAGAAGAACGAGTTTGGGGATGTAAAGGCGGCAGTAAAGTAGGGCCACCTCTCCGCTCTGCTCCTGGGAGCCTTGTGTGTACTGACCGTCCGGGCCCCGCCCCGCAGGCCTTACATCATCGACCTGGAATCGACCAACGGCACCATTGTGAACGACGAGCCCATACCGACGTCGCGCTATTGTGAGCTCATGCTCGGCGACGGTGCGTTTCCAGGCCCCTCTCCGCCGGCTCACGCGCTCAACCCCTCTTTCCCTCAGTGATCAAATTCGGGGAGTCTGCTCGCGAATACGTCCTCCTCAGCGAGGATGCCGCGTAGACGGGCGGCCGGTAGCCCGGTTCATCCCCGCCGGCTACGGGCCCGCGCAGTCTGCTCGCACTTTTTTCTGACGGACCGTTCGCGGCTATTGTACGTCCTTGTTTTCTGTAGAGTAACCACGTGCTAGCAACCCCCGCTGCAGAATTGGGCAACTGCACAGCAGCGGATATTGATCGCCCTCCCCGCCGATCCGTGTGCGTTTTCACAAGACGCGTTCGCGTTCCGTGTTCCAGTTCCCGAAACCCGGATGCATTGCAAAAGTATTACAGGTTTAAAATGCTAGGAGAAGCTAAGCTACAGGTGTATGACGAAAGGAGATAGCATGTAGATGTAGAGATACAACGCCGCGGCGTGCCCTGGTCGTGAGGTGCGTACAACAACGTCGTGAAAAGGAGAGAAACAGACATGGTGATAGTGATGGTCATAGCAATGTTCGTTCAGGATTCCTCGCCGACAGGGGCTGTGGCCCCCGCCCGGCGCTCTAGATCTCCTCCGTCCCCGGGAACCACGCCCGGCGGCCCCTCCGACGCGCCAGCCCGCCGCGCGCCCAGCGCTCAGCTCGCGCGCGCGTACTGCACGTCGCCGACGCACGCGTTGTTCGCGTTCTTCCAATGGCGCTTGAGCGCGTCCATGCGGCTAAAGTCCTCGTGGCACCCGCCGACCATGCGCACGCCGTTGAACTCCCACTCGCCGCCCCCGTTCGCGGCGGCGGCGGCGACGCCGTACGCGTCCGCGCGCTCGACGGGCACGCCGCAGCACACCCACTGCTGCCCCGCGCCGCCCGCCGCGCGGAAGTGCGAGCGGATGTGCCGCTCCATGTCCGGGGAGCGCTTGTTCGCCTGCACGTGCGCGCAGTACGGGCAGCGGTACGCGCGCGGGCCGTCCTTGTCCCACGCGCCGCGCGGCGGCGGGGGGCTGTCGAACACCTGGATGTTGCGCGAGCCCGCGCGGCGGCCCGCGCACGAGGAGGAGGAGGCGGAGGAAGAGGCCGCGGGGGAGGGGGCGGAGGAGAGCCCAGACGAGGGGTAGGGCGAGTACGAGTGCCGGGGAGCGGCGCGGGAGGACTTGCGGCCGCCTGCGGAGGTGGTGGCCTTGCGCGCCGTGGCGGAGGAGAGCCTGCGCTTCTGGACGCGCGGGGAGGGCATATATTCGTCCTCGGACGCGTCGTCGGCGCTAGACTCGGCGTACACGTCCTCCTCCGCTTCCTCTTCTTCCTCGTCCGAGTCGGCGTCGCGGTACTTGCGCGCCGGGGCACGACGATGGCGGGCGGAGGGGGTAGTGGCCGGGATCGCGCGGCCAGCGGGGTGCGCGTTCGAAGACGAGGGGCTGTCAAACACGTCGTCGCCGACGCACATCTCCTGCGGGAAGATGAACGTGTCCGGGGCCTCGGGCGTGAGATCCGCGGGGTTGAGATAGGAGGGGAGGCGAGGGGTTGGTCCGCTTGCGGACGCGGGCGGGAGGTACGGCGCGTCGTCGTCGGCGGTGATGGTGCTCAGGCTGTGGACGGACGCGCGGTGAGTCTCTGTGGCTGAGGACAAAGGGGGCTGATAACGTACTAGCTGTCCTGCAGGCCCTCGCCCAAGTACGCGACGTGCCCGTTGTTGTGCCACGCCTGCGTGTCGTCGTGCTTGTTGTACGGATGATCAGGGTCTTCCTCGTCGGACGAGTCCGAGCCGTCAGAGTCGCTACCGCTCGCGTCTTCGTCCGAGTCCGAGTCTTCCCTGTCGTCCATGTAGCTCGTCACGTACGTCTGGGTGGGCTCTTCTGGCCCGCCGTGGAACATGGGCGCCTCGTCCACCAGCCATCCCAATTCCTCGTCATGCTGGGCGCTGCTGTAGAGTTGCGTTGCGGCCATTGCGAAGGGCTTCTGGAGGCTGTGGTCGTGTGCGGGAGTGGTGGTGAGATTGAGAAGCTGCGTCGGGAGAAGAGAAGTCGGAAGACAGGGGGATGGTGAGGGCTCGACATGACGCGGTGGACTTATAAACGGGTGATCCTAGGACAAAGAGTACCGCAGAGCAAAGCGACGACAGAGTGGCCGGAGCGTCAAAGGACCTATTGTCGCTTTGGTCCATCAGGGCGGTGGCACAAGCACAGGGGACAAGGCATCGGATCGGGCGATCTCCTCGGGCGCCTCCGGTCCTATGTCCTAAGCGCCTGCTGGTCGAGCCCCAACCTTTGTCCCTCGCTTTGTCCGAACTTTAAATCCTGCGCACGGTGGCCGCCACTCCCATCACCTTCGCGGCCTCGCTGCACGCTCGTGGCCACTAACCTCTTCCCTACACGCCGATCATACACGTGTTTACTGGCGCCCACTCTTTAGGTGCTGTATTAGGGCGTAAGTGTAACATACCATATAGCTACTAAAGCATCCACATATTTCAATCCGATATGGTGTAACGGCTAACATTACCGCCTTTCACGCGGTAGCTCGGGGTTCGATTCCCCGTATCGGAGCTTCTTTTTGCCCACACTCAATAGCTTTAAAGGCACTGTAGTGTCCGGCTTGGTTCATTTGCACCCTTCGGAAGATTCCACGCATGATTATAGATGAAATGAGGTCTATTAAGGTAGGAGAGTACAGGAATAAGTGGGAACTAAGACAGACACGCGGGACCATCTGATCTCTACCGGTGTCGTCTTGAACGCAGGCGTTTTCCATTCTGCACGGACGGTCCACGTCTAGCAAGAGCAGTGTGAGCATGTAAGCTCATAGAAGAGGTTTCCGGAACGCACCCTCGGATTTTCTTCTCCGGCTTCGCAGGATGAGCAAACTCCTCAGGTTGTTCGCCATTACGGAATTTCTCCATACACCACAGGATGTACCTGAATGCGCGGTCACCAAATCACACGGCGCATAGGACGCAGGAAGAGCAAAGCTCATCAGAAACTACAAAAGAACGCAAGCAGAGACAGCACGCACCTGCGGTCCCTCACGGCCAGCCCTGCCTTCTTGAGCTGTGCACCGTTCGTCCGCCAAAGGTCCTGCCACGACTCAACACCCGTGAGCTTCGTCTGCGCCGACCGGCCTATCGCCTCGAGGAAGCTTTCTGGGGTCGCGATTGGGCCTGCAGCCGTATGAGGAAGGAGCGCACGGTGTCAGTGACATGGACCGCCTCCTGCTTCGATATTTGCAGCTGCTGACGTACCTTGAGGAGTAGGCACTGGACGCGACGCGGCCCGGTTGACGACCGAACGCGTGAGAGAGGGGACAAAGGCCTGCAGTCGTGAGGCGAGACGGGTCGACATGGTCTAGCTGGTCTGAGGACAACACACGAGGGCGCGGGGCGACGGACGGTGGCAGGAGCGTTTGCGGGCGCCTAGCGGATCGAGATCTGCGTTGGCGCCCCGGACACGGTGTGCCGCTATTCGGTTGCGCGATCGCTGGCCACCCGACTGGTCTCAAAGCTTCGACGTTGGACGACAGCGACGACCGCTTGCTCGCGTTTCATCGGCCCTCACTCGTTGTCCAGACATTCTGTCGGACGCAGACATATCCATTGCCAGGAGACGGGAGTACAGAACGCACAACACGGTACATACGCAAACAGCACGGACACTCGGCCGCCTCATGCACCTCGGGCGGTGTAGCGCAACTTCTCCAGCTCTTCTAGATCCCTCTCTCCGTCTCGCATCCACTTCGTGACCAGTGCGACCAGTGCAGTTAGGATCCCCGGCATGCCCCACCATAGTACATCCGCACGGCCTCGTCCGAGCACGAGGGCATAGCATGGTCCTACCAATGGAAGGATAATGGCAGCAGGATGAGAGAGTGGCAGAGGCAGCGCCAACGAGGGCGGCAGAAAGGTATTTAGAGCCAGTTTGCGGTATGAATGGCTTGGCGGGAGGCAGTAGAGGCAGAGGTGAGCGTGTAAAAGGACTTGAAGGAGAGTGAGGGCAGTAGCAAACGGAACGGGGTCAGGTGGTGTGATGTCCGGAGTCGGGGAGTCTGGGAAAAGCACGGCGAGCGGGGACACCTTCTTCGAGCTGAACAAGTACATTACATGGCTAATGTACGGTAAGACGCGATGTGCCGTGTATATTGAGGCAAGACTCACATTAGCACCGACAACCCAATAACGATCTGTAGCCCCGCATGGTAAACGATGTTAGAGGTCTGGTCTGCCTTCCGCAGATCATCAATGACCTCCTCTTGCTCTGTAAATCTTTAAGTGGCGGTCCCTCGAGATGTGGCCGAATGTATGCGCACCTTGCTCGTCCAATATGGGACCTTCTTGTCCGTCGTCCTCGGAAAACCGGAACGTACTTCTTTGCCTCACAGTTGTTGCCATGTGAAGTATTGACCCTGATGCTGTTGTGAACGATGGGCTGTCCAAGGAGAGGGTGTGGCTCAAGACAAGTAGCGAAAGAAGCTGGGTGTGTGCCGCAGCCCAGTGGGCGGCGAGACACGAATGCACCAACCTTGAGTGCCACTTTAGATAAGATGGAGAGAACGCCCAAATGATTAGATTAGATCCCTCGAGGGTCCATGATTTTCCATCGACGCCCGCTTCAGCCACAACGGCTCTTCGCAGCCTCCTAACTCAACTCCGCACATCCTTTGTCCTTTCAACGTCATGCCAGATACGACTATCCACAGTATCCAAAACGACGTAGAGGATGGCCAGTTTGACGACGCTCCTGAGGATATTACTGCGCCTCCTTCTACAACCAATCCCCGCCAGGGGCACAATTTTATCGACGACGAAGCCTTGCTCGCATGGTCCTCAAGCTCCGATGGAGAGGATGAGAGCGAGCCGGATGAGTTTGCGCAGGAGGAGGACATGCTCGAGGCCGCCGCGTTCCAGACGCTCCGCGCCGAGGACGAGGACTGGGAGATTGCCGAGCGAGGTGTGTCCGGTTCCGTCCGTCCTCCACCCGACGCTGGTCAGGACGAACCGACCACGCAGACTTTACGAAGCAGTACAATCGCCTTCGGCAGCACGTCGCAGTACGCACCGGGGCCGCGTCTGGTGTCGCTTCGGCACTAAACGGGAAGGCCGCGGTAGCGTCGCTCCCTGCAGTGAACCGCCCTCGCCCGTCGAAACCTACTGCCGTTCCATCGCAGCAGCAAGGTCAACATGCGAAGGATAAGACAGAAAACCAGCTCCAGGCGCTCTCAAAATATTCATCACGGCTAAGGAACCTCGATATACCCTATGATCTCGGTGTTGGCGTGAACAGGAAGGGTCCGTCCGCCACCGCGAATATGAAGGATAAGAGCGATCGCGCGACAAGCGAGCAAGTCCTCGACCCCCGCACGAGGATTATCTTGTTCAAGATGATTGGCCGCGGACTCATCTACGAAGTGAATGGGTGCGTGAGCACCGGCAAAGAGGTCAGCAGTCCTGTTCATTTAACCCCAAGTAACCTCCGTTCTCACTCTCACTCATCCAGGCCAACGTATACCACGCACTCACACCAGAGCGCCGCCACCTCGCTCTGAAGATCTACAAGACTTCCATTCTGGTCTTTAAAGACCGTGACCGCTATGTCTCTGGGGAGTTCCGTTTCCGCCGGGGTTATAGGTGCGGCCCGCAGCGCGTCGACGTCTTCCCCATTATGAAACTCAAACCGGACCTTCTCCAGCCGCCATAACCCCCGCAAAATGGTCCGCGTCTGGGCGGAGAAGGAGATGCGCAACCTGAAGCGACTGCGTGCGGCGGGCATTCGCTGCCCCGAGCCGATCGAGGTCCGCGAGAACGTCCTCGTCATGTCCTTCGTCGGTGATAAGGACGGCTGGTAAGTTTTCTTTCTTCTTTCCTCAGCGGGCGTGGGTCCCCGTGCCGGGCGGCGCCAGATTCGAATCTGACCGGCACTTTGAATTGTGAACCCGCAGGGCATCCCCACGCCTCAAGGACGCGGACATCCCCGAATCCGCGCTCGCAGACCTCTACATCGAGCTGATGCTCATGACACGCAAGATGTTCGTCGAATGCAGGCTCGTGCACGCCGACTTGTCCGAATACAACATTCTATATCACGTCGACGCGGAAGCAGAAGCCCCGCAGTCAGAGCCAGCAGCACCCGAGAGTTCTTCGCCTAATGGTTCCGCCTCCGGCAACCCACCATCCTTAGCAGCACCCGCGCCATTGCAGGGCCACCTGCACATCATCGACGTCTCGCAGTCCGTCGAACACGATCATCCGCACGCGTTCGACTTCCTCCGCGCCGACTTACGCAACGTCGAGGAGTTTTTCTCCCGCCGCGGCGTCCACACCGTCGGCCTCCGCCGTGCGTTCGAGTTCGTGACCCGGCCGCCCACCGCCGCTGCCGGTGTCGTCTCCTCGTCCTCCGCCGTCGACGAGGCGGACGACGAGCGGCTCCTGCGCGCGTGGATGGACGCGCCGCCATCGACTGACCCGCTCGAGGGCGCGGACGCGGAAGAGGCGGGCGGGGCGAGCGACGGGCACGAGGACGCGGTCTTCCTCCGGTCGTACATCCCGCGCACGCTCAACGAGGTCTTCGACCCCGAGCGCGACGTCGACGTGCTCGCGCGCGGGGACGGCGCGCAGCTCATCTACCGCGACACGATCGGCATCGTCGGCCCAGACGCGCGCAAGGCCCCGGCCCCAGCCCCAGCCCCAGGTCCCGGAAGGGCGCCCGAACAGGACGAGGGGGCGGGCGGGGGCGTGCCGACGGCGAAGGCGAGGAAGGGCGTGTCGTTTGCCGAGGACGAGGAGGCCGCGGAGGGCGGGGAAGCGGGTGGTGGGAGCGGGGAAGGGGCAGCAGGCAGCGAAGAGGAAGAAGACGACGAGGATGACGAGAGCGAGGACGCGGCTTCCGGGGACGAGGGCGAGGGCGAGGGCGAGGACGGGCGGCCCAGGGAGAGGAGGCCGCGGGGCCACCGGCACGAGGACAAGGACGCGAAGAAGGTGCGCACGTTTGGCTGGGCCTGGGTGGGGTCGAGATGGGGCGTCGGGGTGTGGGAGGGGATCGCTGACGCTATGTGACACCGCAGGAGCGCAAAAAGGCTGCAAAGGCGGAGGCCCGCGAGAAGCGCAAGCACAAGATCCCGAAGGCGGAGAAGAAGCGCAAGGTGAAGGCCACGGCTCGGGGAGGCTAGTCGCGCGTACGCGCTCGATGCGGGTGTAAGCTCCGGAGGCAGGGGCGGAGGCGGGAGTCCGAGACCGTTCACTCTGGGAATTATGGCCCGGAGGGTGGGCAGCGAGCAATTGTGCGGCGTGTTCGAAGATGACTAGAAGTTGTAGCTCTAGCTGATCTTGATGTTCCGATGTTACTGTACCCGCGAATAGCATGTCTTTGTATAACACTAAGAACGGAAAGGGAATACAGGGCCGGGTCGGCGGTAACGGTGGCCAGCAGCGAGGCAAAAGGATCCCGTTCCATAACTTAAGTATATACATACATCGCGGAGAAGCTTCGTCCAGCAAGCAGCGACAGTACGGAAGTACGTGTCTGTGTGAGTGAGGCGGGGCTTTTGGGCGTGCCTGCGCACCGCGCACGCGCCCTTCCATCCGATCGAGACCTCGGAGAGTGCAGCAGCACAGCGGCCGCAGGCCTTCGACGTCCGTCCGAAACGTGAGGAAGTTCTGGTGGATAAGTGATTGCCTCTATAGTACATCAGCCGTGTGAGATTCTTCAACGAAAGACAGCCGCGGGCGCCGTGTCAAACAGCGTCCTCGAACGCATTGCGCAACGGGCGGCGCGGGGAGTTGGGAGAGGGAGGGAGGGGATGGGGGTGGTGAGGCGGGTATATATGTACACGTGTTGTGGCATGCGGGGCGGCGGTCTGCTGGGCGTACAACATCATCTTCATGTTTACATGCGCAATGGGCCGTGGGGTGTGTGGCAGTCATGTGTAGCATATGGAACAGCGGCGGGCGCCGTCGCGCTAGAACGTCGACGCCCATATCTCGAGGTCGATCGTCGCAGTACGCGAACGGTCGATCCAAGGATGTTTCTGTGGAAGGAGATAACGTCAGCACCGTACGGTGGAGTACGAGAGGATCGGCGGAGGTGCACGCACGAGGAGGTCCTTCGGCGTCTTTCGCGCGTCGGGGTCTTTAAGCAAACAGCTATCCACGAAGTCCTCGGCCTCCCTCGGGAAACGACCCTCGGGGGCGAGACGCGGTGCTGGCTCGTTGACAATGTGCTGGAGGAGTTCGAGGATACTCATCGTCATGCCGCCACCCTGTAAGCTCACGCCCTTGCTCTTCCGCTTCTTCTTCTTGTCCCTCTGCTCTTTGGTGAGCGTGAGTGGGTTGGGTCGGCTAGGCGAGAGCGTGCCCTCGAAGTCGGAGAGATCCGAGTCGTCCGATGACGACTCGGCGAAGGGGAACCGACCGAGCGCGAGCTCAATCAGGGAGATGCCGAGTGACCAGACGTCGGACTTGACTGTGTACTGCGCGCCCTGTATACGTTCCGGCTGTGCAGATTGATGCTTAGGCAAACGCTCACTCAATATGATGGTAGGTGGGGGGCTCACACTCATATAGGTTGACGTCCCGACGAACGTATCGGCAATGGAGTTGATAAGTTCACCCGACACACCGAAATCGCAAATCTTGATCTGCCCCCGAGAGTTGAAGAGAATGTTTGAGGGTTTGATGTCTGGGGGACGCGTCATGCGCGAGCAACAAGGGACGAGCGCGAGCACATACCACGGTGGATAATCCGGTGGACATCGTATAGATATGTGAGCCCCTCCAACACAGCGAGCGCTACCTTGCCCACGACATCGATATCAATAGGACCGATCTTCTTGTAGATACCGTCCAGGGAGCCTTTGTCCATGAATTCCATACAAATGCAGATATTGGGGTCGGATATGAATGCGCCGTAGAAGGAGATGATATAGTCGGAGTGGCAGTCATGCATGATTTGGAGTTCGCGGAGGATTTGTTTCCTCACGGAGGGCTTAGCGTCGATCAAGACAATCTAGCAGAGGTTGTCCAGCCCTGAGCGTTGCGACGGAGACGGCGAGCACTCACCTTCTTCGCCATAACGGTCCCAGTGGGAAGATGCTCGACTTTCTTGACGCTTCCGCCGTTGCCCTGGCCGAGTTCGTGTAGATCCTTAAGGTCCTCATTGCGTAGGTCGTGGTACTTGTTCTCCGAGTTGAGCTCGAGGTTAGCGAGGGTGGTCGAGAGCGTTGTGTGGTAAGTCATGCGATGCGCGGAGGCGGAGCCTGTGGGTGGCGCCGAACTCGAGCCATTTACGGTCAGAAGGTTGTTGTTGTCGGTGTCGACGGTCGCAGTGGACGCGGGGGCGACCTTGGGCTTGAGCTGCATCGGGGGCGGCCGCTTCTTGCCTCCACCAGCGGGCATGGGCGCGACGCGGATCGGCTCTGGCTGGGGCTGTGGGGGCGGCTGGGTGACATCGAGCTGGAGGGCCTTGAAGTTGCGCTTCTTGCGGACGGGGCCTGCGGGGGCTGAGCTCATCGTGAGCTGTAGTCTCGCGACGCGTCAAGGGGATGTGCGGGGAGCGGTGGTCAGCGGGTGGGAGCGCGAGGAGGGCGGTGAGAGGGGAGGGGGACAGCGACGGGGCGGGCGAGGAGAGATGCTCGCCGGAGATGGGCGACTTGTTGGACTCGCTTGGACCGACCGCCGCTTGCCCTCGAGTCCGGCGCCTCGCCCCGCCTGCTTTCCTCCATTACGTAACTCGCGAGCTGCCCCGCGCAGACGCCCGCGCCCCCGCGTCACTCAGACCAGACGGGCACGGTCCGCTCCTTTGTCGTCCTCGCTGCCAGCGCCGCCTCCCCGCTCGCCGCCATGAAGTCTCGCTCGGTGTGCACGGTCGCCGTTGCCACCCTGCGCCGCCGCCCGCTCCTCGGGCTCGCCGCCGGTGTCGGCGCGCTGGCCGCGATCCGCCCGCTGGTCCCAGGCGCGGGCATGCGACTGCTCCAGGTCACGCCTTCGCTGAATGTGGCACGCATCCCCGCGCGGGCCCTCCAGCCCTCCTATCGATCGCAATCCACGCTCGCAGGGTTGTTCTCACTCTCCCAAGCTGACTCGATAATGGCATCACTGAACCCGCCCCAGGCTGCCCCCAAGTGGTCCCACACCCCCGACGAGGTCCTCGCTCTCACCAAGGCCGCTATTGACGATGACCGTGCCATCCTCGACAAGGTTGCCGCGCTCAAGCCGGAAGAGTGCACATTCGAGTCGGTGCGTTCCCCTGTCGGGCTCTGTAGCCCCTGCCTATCTCTCCCACTGATCTGCGGCCGGTCGCACCGTGTTGTCAGGTGTTCGTAAGTGCTAATTGCTTTCTGACGTTCGTCCGTTGCGGGGTCGGTAACCATCAAGCGCTCAGTTAACCTTGGCCGATGGAGAAACCAAGATGGACTCTGTCGTTGAACCCCTCTCCTTCTACCAAAACGTCTCCACCTCCAAGGAGCTCCGTGATGCGTCCAACGAGGCCGAGGTCCTCGTTCGTGACTATGGTGTCGAGGCCTCTATGCGTCTCGACGTCTTCCACGCCAAACAAGCTGCGGAGAAGAACATCCAGGCTTCCGGCAAAAAACTCTCCGCCGAGGAACAACGTTTGGTCGACAAGATGATTCTGGACGGGAAGCGCGCCGGTCTTACGCTCCCCGATGAGGAGCGCGAGAAATTGACGACGTTGAAAAAGGACCTGTCACAAACTTGTCTGGAATTCAGCGTAAGTTTTTCATCATTAATCAAGTCGTTCATCTTAATCAGGCATCGTACAGAAAAACTTCAACGAAGAGAAAGTGAGTTCAGCTGTTTTCCTTCTGCCCTGTCTATTTGTGATGCGCTGGGACCACCCGTCAATCTTGCCACATAAGCCAATGTCCAATCACACCCCGCATCTACAGGTGTGATAGGTCCGACCTGTGCTACGCGCTTCGCGTGTTCATGTGTTCAACCCGAACGCGCATTGGTGGGACTGTCGGGTCATTTTTATAAAGCGTCGACATCCCCGGCAGGTCGTGGCATTTCGTAGACGGGTGTTTTGTGTCAATGCATATGGCGGGCACGCGCCCATGCTTTTCGCCACTTGACCGTACTTTACGTCTCGATAGAATCCTAACCTGGAGCATGCATACATAGGGTGTTGTATCGTTCACTCTGGAGGAGCTGAAAGGTGTCCCTGAAGACGTGATTTCGGGATACACGAAGCGCACCGAAGGTGACAAGGAGGTTTACGATGTCACCTTCAAGACCCCGGACATCTTCCCTCTTGTGAGTTCTTCTCATAACCAATTTCTGCGAAGCATTCACATTGGCGCAGTTCAAATTCGCTGAGAACCCAGAGACGAGGCGCCGTGCATATGCCGGATACGAAAGCCGTCTGGCGATTAACAAGTCTGTCATGAGCAAATTCCTCGATCTGCGCCGCAAGATCGCGAAGCTGCTCGGTTATCCGACATGGGCGGACTACATCACAGAAGTGAAGATGGCGAAGACAGCGAAGGGCGTGAAGGAGGTTTGTATATGTACCCATTGATAGACTCTGCGCTCACTGATTGTTTATAGTTCCTAGCAGACCTCGAGCAAAAGCTCCGCCCAGTTGGCCTAAAGGACCGAGAGACGTTGCTCGCGCTCAAAAAAGAGGAGCACGAGCAGAAGGGCCTGCCGTTCGACGGCGAGTTCTACCTTTGGGACTACCGGTACTACGATCGCAAGTTTATTGAGCGTAGCCTCGATCTCGATGACATGCTTGTCAAAGAATACTTCCCCGTATCAAAGGTCGTCCCGGCTATCCTTGACATCTATCAGAACCTGCTCGGAGTGAAATTCGTGGAGGTCAAGGGCGAGACGTGGCATCCGGGTGCGTTGTTCGATCTTGCGTCACAATACTGCCCTGACTTTCGGATCTAGAGGTGCAGATGTTCTCGGTCTGGGAAAAAGATGCGAAGGACGAGTCCGGCTTTGTTGGGTATTGTTACCTGGACCTCTTCCCTCGTGGTAAGCTTCTACAGTCTATGATCGACGTGCTGGACACTCCTCACTCAAAAGCCAATCAACAGAGTCGAAATACTCACATGCCGCCGTGTGGCCTCTACTCTCTGGCTACGAGAAAGGAGACGGCGCCCGCAGCTACCCCCTGGCGGCGATGGTCGCGAATCTCGCGAAGCCAACGCCCTCGAAGCCTGCGTTGATGCGCCACGACGATGTCGTGACCTTCTTCCACGAGATGGGCCACGTCTTCCACGGCCTCCTGAGCAAAACCAAATTCGCACGTTTCCACGGGACGAGCGTCGCACGCGACTTCGTCGAAGCACCCTCGCAGATGCTCGAGAACTGGTGTTTCGAGCCCAAGGTACTCGAGCTCATGTCAAGCCACTATGAGACGCAGAAACCGCTCGACGCGTCGCTCATTGACAAGATCATCAAGAGCCGCTACGTGAACGTCGGGCTGTTCTACCTCCGCCAGCTGTTCTTTGCCAACTTCGACCTCAAGGTGCACACGGACCAGGATGCTGCGGATTACACCGAGCTCTGGAATACGATGCGTGAGGAGATCTCGCTCGTGAAGGGCAAGGATCTCGGCCCGGGCGAAGGATCGTTCAACCACATCGCGGGCGGTTACGATGCCGGCTACTACGGGTACATGTACTCGCTCGTGTTTGCGTCGGACATGTACGCGACGGTGTTCAAGAAAGACCCGCTCGACCCGGAGCGTGGCCGGCTCTACCGCGAGAAGATCCTCCGCGTCGGCGGGAGCAGGGACGACATCGACTCGCTCAAGGTGAGCACACCTCCGTGCGCCCGCTGGGTGCAGTATCATGGCACGCGATGCAGACGGCTGACGATGCGTCCGCTGCCGCCGCCCGCGCATTTTAGGACTTCCTCGGCCGACCGCCCAATGCGGATGCCTTCATCAAGGAGCTCTTCGGCAACCAGGCGTCGAACCTGTGAGTCGAAATGGTGTGTCGGGGAGTGGCTGGGACTGCGGTGCGGTGTTGCTGGAAGGAGACTGGGCTCGGACAGTCGGGGCGACGACGGAGAGGTGCTCATGTATATAGGACACGACCCACTACTTAGCAAATGTAGCACACACTGATCCCCCCTCGCATTCGCCGACGACGCCGAAAGGACGTTCGTCGCTGGAAGGTCTGGTTTCTAGGTTCCGCTGTGGGTCCGAGAGGATGGTCTCGCCCCCACGACCGGGATCAGCTGATCGAGGAGGCAGCTATCGATCCCTACTCCTTACCAGCACCACGACGTCTGTCCTTCTCTGAGCTTGTTGTCCTCGCTGGGCTTGGCAAACACACTCCACTCGACCGGCACCCACGGCGCGAAGACATGTCGTGGCTGAACCGCTCGTACTCGCGCGAGGACGTCGCGTCCCTACGCGAGCTGGGCATATCAAAGGAGAAGGCGAAACTCGCGCTCGAGGTACGCAGGCCAGCGAGCCCGCTCTGGAGCGCGTGAGGCCGCCGAGCTGAAGCTGGCGTTTGGGTTTTGTAGCGTTCGGGCGGACAATTGGACGCAGCCGCGGAACTTGTACGTGCCCCTCTCCCCTGCCTGTCCATCCCAAGCCATTGCGCCCGCTTCTGCAGGCGGCAACCGCGCTCTTGGCAACACTGCTTTACGTGACGGCCCCGTCCTCGAGCTCGCCGTCGGCGTCGACGTGCCCTGCCCTGGCCTGCCCTCATCTTGTCTGCTTAGACGCACCTACACCCCTGAACCGCGTCCAGTGACCACGGACTGACCACCACCTTTCGTCCTTGCGCAGGCGTTCTCGTTTGAAGCAGCCGCCAAGGCCGAGGTGAGCCTCTCCATCCCCGCACGCACTTTCCTTCCCCACACCTTCCATCCCGTCCCTTCTGCTCCCCTCCCCTCCCCGCTCCCCCACGCCACCTCCGACACCACCGTAAATGAGCGACCGCGGAAAAGACCGCCCTGAGGGCTCTCGCCGTAGGAGCTGGATCGGCCGCTACAGCGTATCGAGCAGGGAGCCTGCCGCAGTGCTCCCGACCCCGATCGAGGGCAAGGAGCAGACGACATACGAGTCGCGCGCCGCGCCGCCAAGCTCTCCCTCTCCGCTCGCCGCGACGATCCTGCCCTTCAAGCGGTCCAACTCGGGCCAGTCGCTCGCCTCGCTCGTCTCCCCGCGCCCGACGACCCCGCTCTCGGCCAAGAAGCGGTCCAACTCGTCGACGTCGCTGACCCACGACGATCCCCACCCGCAGAACCAGCAGAATGCACTCGAACGCACCATCTCGACCATCTCGACCCAGTCCCAGCCCTCTTCCTCCCAGACGCAGCTCGCCCCGCCTTCCGTCAAGACGTCCGATGCGCGCTCGACCGGCTCGTTCTCCAAGATGTCCATCGGCTCGATGCTCTCCTCCCTCTCCCTCTCGCGGGGCGGCACGAGTGAGCGCGACCGGGACGAGAGCGAGCGCGGTCGGTCGAAGGACAAGGACAAAGACAAGGACAAGACCCGCTCGTCCTCGTACGCGGGCACGCAGGCCGACCGCGACAGCAGCGCCGGCTCGCGCGGACGCTCGCAGTCGCCCTTCCGCCTCCGCCGGCTGCGCACGCGCGACCCGTCGCCGGCAGTCGAGGCCCTGACGCAGTCCGACGTCGAGTCGGACGCGGAGAGCCTCGCGTCAAGTCGCGTGCGCCCGCGGAACGCGTTCTCGCTCTCCGCCCAGTCTGACGACGAGTCCGGGGACGAGACTGAGGACGACGGGAGCGGCTCTGACGACTCGTGGAGCGAGGATGAGGAGGGGTTCGATGAGGAGACGGAGATGAACACGGAGGCGAACTCGCTCGTGCCCGCGATGTCTGTCGAGCAGGACGTGCCGGACTACCTGGGCGAGGGCGTGAACGTTGTCGTGCCGCCCGAGCCGTACTTCCCGTCGACGTTGAACGGCGGCCAGGGGAGGAATCCGAGGAGGAGGAAGTCGATGAAGCCGCACGACATGCTGCCGCTCAACACGTCGCGGCCTACGTTCCAGCGGGACCGTTGTATCATCAGCGTCACGCACGGAGACCCAGAGCGCGTCCGCCAAGACAGTGGGAGGCCAGGGAAGCGTTACGTCTTGGCCAGTGATTTGAGTGAGGAGAGTCGATTTGCGTTAGAGTGGGGCATCGGCACCGTTTTGAGGGACGGGGACGAGCTGTGAGTCTATTTTCTATTACGTCTTAGACGGCCATCGGCGTGTATGCTTATTTCTGTCTCCGAAGGATCATTGTCACCGTGGTGGAAAACGAGGGCAAAGGTGCGTTGATACGGCGTGGTCTCGTGGGTGTCGCGGGTGCTGAGCGGTCCTCTTTCCTACAGTCGACCCCCAGATTCCAAATCCCGCTGATCGTGCTACCAAGTTGCGTGCACAACAGGAGGTAGGCCCACTCGCTCTCCGAGCTCCTTGTTGAGTCAGCTAATAATCTAAACAGAGACAAGCCCTGGCATACATCCTAGTCCGACAGGCGACAAGTCTCCTGCAACGCACGCGACTCAATGTCAAGATCCAATGCCAAGCTTGGCATGCTAAGAACAGTCGACACATGCTGCTCGGTGCGTTGCGCACGCATTAGCATTCATTACCACTCACTTACGCACGTTCTATCCGCAGACATAGTTGATTACTACGAGCCAGTCATGTTGATCGTCGGCTCGCGGGGTCTTGGAAACCTTAAAGGGTGCGTACCTAGGCCCTCACTCTTTGCACCCGCTCATCCGCCGCTTTACAGCATCCTCCTGGGCTCGACCTCGCACTACCTCATCCAGAAGTGCTCCGTGCCGGTCATGGTCGCGCGCCGGCGCCTCAAGCGGCCCCCGCGCCGCGCCGCGCACCTCAAGGCGAACCGTGTGCACGTCAAGCTCGCGGAGGCCGCCGTCGACCGTGTCGCGTCCAAGGTCGACCAGGACGTGGCGAAGATGCGGTCCGAGATCGCGCGCGACGACGAGCGCCGCTCCGACGGCCATCGCAACGCCGAGGACGAGGACGACGTCGACACCGAGGTCGAAGGCGACGCTGG
Organism: Porogramme epimiltina; assembly: GCA_900155495.1. NCBI lineage: Eukaryota > Fungi > Basidiomycota > Agaricomycetes > Polyporales > Polyporaceae > Porogramme > Porogramme epimiltina. Next base: position 24,018 of record FTLJ01000343.1, read on the forward strand.
CCCGTCGGGTGGCATCGGAGAGGGCACGGAGAACTCGCTTGGAGAGAAAGTTGCGGGCAACGCACCTTAAGGGCGGTTTCTAGTTGCGATTGCTTGGAGGTCGGAAATGGGGAGTAATGGGTGTGTCGTGTTACTGCTCTACTCTACGGTGTAACATTTATTATGGGCTGTTGATGGTATTGAGCCCTATGTGGTGTGTACTACATATTATAGATGATGTGGTGGTACATGCTATCAGTGTGGGGGCCGATGTGGTGTAGCGTGTTGAGAGAAAACTCGGATGGAAAGCACTGAGGACAAGTCGACGACGATATATCGAAGTCTGCGATCATTAAAGCCCAGCCTAGGGCTCGCTCTCACCCCGAGGGGATCCATCAATGGCGTGTGCCACAGATGACTGCTCGGGCGATGAGATAGCCTCTGCAATGAGCGTAGCGTCCACCTTCTCATTGGTAGAAGCAGCAGGATGCGAGAACCCCTCTTGTCGCTTGTATGCCTTCAAGCGTCTAAACAGAATTTGATCTTGTGGGGCGTCCAAACGCTCGATGGTGTACTCGAGCGACCCTACATCAAGGACAAGGACAAATGGGGGGCGGAAGTATGTCAATATATATCTAGTTGATATAGTCGGCGAGAAGCACGCACATGGGTACTTGGAGTAGACCGCGTAGGGTCCTTTGACTTCCTTGCCGTGCATGATGTTTGTGAGTGACAGCCGGAGTTCAACAACGGGTGGGTCCTGGCCGGGGTTCGGGTTCTCGACTGGCTCGACCCAGATGCGAAGGTAGAGTCCCCGCTTCTCGAACGTGCATTTCACCGACTACAGGAGCACGTGCGTTTCAGCGGCCAGAAATCAGTCGCTGCAACGCGCAACGCACCTGTTTAGGGAAACAGCACGCGATCTCACGGTAGATGCTTTCGAGGAGCCACACGCAGCGGTTGAAGACGTCCTCACCAGCGCCCTCACGACCGAATAGGCACAAGTCCATCTCGCGAAGAGAGACATACTGGAAGCCGAAGATGCGCGCGGTGTTGTGGTACGCGACAAAAATGCCGTCCATGTTGCCAATGCGCGCCTGGAAGGAATATTCGAGGAAGGCAGCCCGAATCATGTCGTAATACTCGGACTCGAAGCTACCCTCCCGACCTGTGAGGGAGTCGAGCGAGGTGTCGAGATATGCCTGTCGAAAATAAATAAATGGATAGCGAAAGAAAAGGAAGACGAACAGCATAGTTGTAAACGTCGTGGCGGATTTGTGAAATGGCGCGTGTCTTAAGGTCAAACACGCCCGTACCCGGAACCGTGTCGTCACGGCAGTCTAATTGTGATCGCATGAGGAACTTCCCATGCTAGCACACTCCAGTCAATAGCAGAATCGAGAGGAGCAACCTCAGAGGCTCACCTTGGCGTATCGATGGACATCCTTCAATGATGGGTAGTCATTCTTCTTGTATGATTTCATAAACTTGTTAAACTGCTCTTTGGGGAGCGTGAGGAATTTCTCCAAAAGTATTCCCTGATGAATGGGTCAGCATTCACCCTTACACGAGCTAGGAGACCCTGTACCAAGTCCAGAAGAATGATATCGTCTGAATTATCGTCGCGCTCATGGTCCACGTCTGTGGTGTAGACGCCATCCTGATACTGCAATGTCACCGAGACTGGGATTCGCTGGCCAGGCGTGAAGAACCTAGGCTGCGCGCAAACCTCGTCAAGTGAAATCATGACACGAGAAGAGAGTATAGTCCACTTACAGCACTCTCGAACTCGCTGCTCAGATTTTCCAGGTTTACCTGCTTCTCGCCTGACAGAAGGAGGTATATTTGGGCTAGCATGCCCGTGAGCGAAGAGGTTGACCCAACATACTCGCAGTTACTCTTCCGAGCGGCCTCGATTAATCTCTAAGATATGAAGAGGTGAAAATGCATGCTCCAAGAACAAAGGGTGACATCTTACATGGTCCTGCGAGCTTGGCACGAAGCTTCCAAGTCTGTCGAACGCAAAGTCCTCCACCTTGGGGATGTTTTCTAGGTGCTGGTCAAAGTTGTACTTTCCAGAGTCCGGATCTTTAAGCCAGTGCACGCCTCCACTGTGAAGCATCAGAAGTCATCCGTGCACGCACAGACGTGACACCGCGTACCGCGAAAGTACGCCCTCAAGTCTGTGTGCCAACTTGGGTACACGTTTTCGATTCCACGGCGCAGCATCTATCATATCCCATACTCGGACACGACACCGGGCTAAATCATATTATACACGTACCTTTGAGAGGGTTGAAATGACTGTGCGGGACACGATATGTCTTGGTTAGTGAAGGCTTGTCTTTTGTTGACTCGCTCTTGCTGCCCTTGGTGGGAGCCATAGGCTGCTCTTCAGAAAACAATATAGTCAGACTAAACTGCAACAAGCGCAACACTAAAACGCACCACTGGCTGGTTTCGCAAGCATTCTCCGGTCCTCGTTCCTCTTCTCCGCCCCAGTAGCATCCTTGGCCTGGACGGCGGTATCGTCTATCTTAGTATAGTTTCATGGTATATAGCAATGCCCGTACCTTCTGCCTCTCTAAAAGTTTGGGAAGCTGAGCTAAAGTTTCTAAAAGCATCGGGCCAGTCATATGCTTGACTGGACGATCGGGTGGACCATGGGTAGAGTAAGCTCTTTTTGCAGCGGAGGTCCGCCGAGAGAACGAGCGAGCGAGCATGCGAGTGTCAGCCACTGGCCGTCTAGAGCAGGGGTTCAGAGACGCAACAAGACGGAAATTGGGACTGTGGAGGACTGAGGTCGAGCCGGGGAAACTCAGTGAGTTGAGTCTGCGTCTCCGCCATTTTCGGACCACGAGATGGCTTCGTGGCGCGTTCGTCACGTGCAAAGAGACCCGCGCCGCAGTCCGGTCGCGCGGATCCGGGTGAACGCTTCTTCATCTCCCCCTCGACCTCATCGGTGGCTTCACTCGAGCTTTGGGCTTTGACGTCCGCCCTGCGCAACCGCTTTGCCTGCTTCTCTGCTTCTCTCTTCCTTCTGTCTGTCTACCTTTGCCCGCGGCCTCGGCATGGCATCGCTGTTCTCTTCTCTACTGCAATGGCTGAGTGGGTAAGGTGATCGGTCCACTCCCTCCGGTAGCAGAGATACTCACTCTGCACAGGCTTTTCTTCTCCAAGAGTGCCGAGATCGCAATCGTGGGACTGCAGGCGAGCCGTAACGCAAGGAACATGCCGCAACCTTCGATACTGACTGCGTCCCGCTTCGGCTAGGCTTCCGGAAAGACCTCATTTGTTAACGTACTAGGATCTGGGCAGGTGAGAATGATATATTTTTACCAACAGAGCAGTAGAGCCCATATATCCCCGGCAGTGGAGTGAGGACGTAGTACCGACGGTCGCCTTCAATCTGAGGAAGATTAGGAAAGGAAATGTTACGCTTAAAATATGGGATGTCGCCGGTATGTTCTCGCTATAGTGTGCGACTGCTGGGTATAAAAGTTTCCTGTTAGGCCAACCAAGATACCGTTCCATCTGGGAGCGATACTGCAATGGTGTGGACGCCGTGGTGTGAGTGCTCTATCTAAACACCGATTTGTTCTAGTCTTTGACAGAATGTTCAAATATTCCTGGTATAGCTTCGTGGTGGACTCTGTGGACGTACGATTTGTTCTATCTAGCTCCTCTATGCCTAATTAGCTGACATACATATGGACTACAGAAGGAGAAGTTTGAGACGGCCCGGTTTGAACTCCATCAGCTCCTGTCGCAGGCTAGCCTCCACGGCGTCCCTCTCCTAGTGGTACGTTTAAGCGTTCCATGAGTATGGGGTTGGAATTACGCATTCATGCACCTACCTTCGTAGCTCGGGAACAAGAATGACTTAGATGGGCACGCAACTGTTCAGGAACTCATTAAATCCTTGTGAGCTCTCTTCTTTAACTGACTTTGGGCTGTCGAGATAAAGACGAACGCGCTAATCTCATCGGAACTAGACAACTGGACAAAATTACGAACAGACCAGTATCGGTGAGTGCGATCATCAGAATGGATATATACTACAAGCTTATTCTACTCTACCCAAGTGTTACTCGGTAAGTGCTGCGCTTCTGACTATGCAGCTAATCTCATTCCTCGAAAGTGCTCGATGAAGAGCCAACACAACTTGTGCGTAATGAACTATCTGCGGACCGATAATTTCAACGACATTAATACGTCCTCTCACATCTTAGAGATATCGTTCTACAATGGCTATCCGGACGGAGCCATTAAGCCTCCCTGCGCGCACTGCTGTTCACGTTGCCTACTCATACGGATCTGTACTGGAGGGACACTATTTGTACTATGGCTCCTTGTCTGCACACCTTCGGATCGGTCCACGACCTACTATAAATCACCCGTATTGTATCACAGCCTGTCTTACATTCAACCGTACTCCGCACAATGATGTACATTCCAATTCCAACGGCGACGGGATGATGCATTACAATTCGAAGAGTATACTACCGAGTGAGCAACTGGCTCACTTGCCACCACGAAGACGGAGGACTGAGGATGACGGTGTTAGTATTTCGGATTTCAATGTGCAGCACAGGTGAGTAGACTTACCGAGGTGAAGGGTACTCTCCTTCTGGATGTTGTAATCGGACAAAGTCCGACCGTCCTCGAGCTGCTTACCAGCGAAAATGAGGCGCTGCTGGTCAGGCGGAATGCCCTCCTTGTCCTGGATCTTCGCCTTCACGTTATCGATCGTGTCCGAGGACTCGACCTCGAGTGTGATCGTCTTCCCGGTCAACGTCTTGACGAAGATCTGCATACCACCACGGAGACGGAGCACGAGATGCAGCGTTGACTCCTTCTGGATGTTGTAGTCGGAAAGCGTGCGCCCGTCCTCGAGCTGCTTGCCGGCGAAGATGAGACGCTGCTGGTCGGGGGGAATGCCTTCCTTGTCCTGGATCTTTGCCTTGACATTGTCGATAGTGTCCGAAGACTCTACCTCCAGAGTGATGGTCTTGCCAGTCAGAGTCTTGACAAAGATCTGCATACCGCCACGAAGACGGAGGACTGTGGGCTGTGTCAGAGGAAAGCCCGAGTGTACACAGTCAAGCACGACTCACCAAGGTGGAGAGTCGACTCCTTCTGTATGTTGTAATCGGAAAGGGTGCGGCCATCCTCGAGCTGCTTGCCGGCAAAGATGAGACGCTGCTGGTCGGGAGGGATACCCTCCTTGTCCTGGATCTTCGCCTTCACGTTGTCGATAGTGTCTGAGGACTCAACCTCAAGAGTAATCGTCTTCCCCGTGAGGGTCTTGACAAAGATCTGCATGCCACCGCGGAGGCGGAGGACGAGGTGGAGGGTAGACTCCTTCTGGATGTTGTAGTCCGACAGGGTGCGACCATCCTCAAGCTGCTTACCAGCAAAGATGAGGCGTTGCTGGTCGGGAGGAATACTGTATGTATGTGTGAGCAATAGTACCGATAACGATTCCGAGCCAATAGATGCCACTCACCCCTCCTTGTCTTGGATCTTGGCCTTGACGTTGTCGATGGTGTCGGAAGATTCAACCTCAAGTGTGATGGTCTTGCCAGTGAGAGTCTTCACAAAGATCTGCATAGTGACGGAGTGGTGTGTATGTATAGGGGGAAGGGGGTGTTGTAGCTGAGATAGCTGGGATGCGTTGTTGCCCTGCGCTTGGCCTATATAGCGGGCGTTGTTCGATTTGAAATGAGGCTGAGTCAGCCACCGTGTCCTTCTACATGTGGTAAGCTTTCCGGGTCTACGTGAATTCACATATCGGCTGTACGAGCTTAGATAGTTCTTGAAAGATGTCGGAGCGATATCAGCATATGGCCTCACACACATGGTTACTCGTAGGGCGATTGCTTGAAACTCGCAGTGTGTGGAAATGACGTCATCGGAATACACAACGTCGGTAGGATCACAATCCAATGGCGGTCGAATCCGAGCCTTTGTGGTACAGACTCGTTATCTCTGCCATTGATTTAGGAAAGGTATTTCACCGCTTGAGATGCGAGGAGTAGCAATAGTAAGCCAATACTAGGATAATCTCTTTGATTTGAGTTGCGATCCAGTTTGAAGCCTCAGCGTTGTATAACACACAAAGGTAAACGATATCTGCTTAAACATAGCAGGATATTATACGATGGGGTTCATTCCATGAATGTTTTATTTCATTACGATCTTCGCCCGCAGAGAGGTATTGAACAAGACACTCAAGAACACTTTGGTGGCTGACTATGCGATCACGTGCATGACGCGTTTGCCCAAGGCGCGGGATTGTTGAATTTGATGGAGCCACCCGCGCGTTAGCGCCGATGACTTCGCAGGGTGGAACTCCCCGGAGGCTGGGCGAAAAACAAGTTCAGACACAGGCGTCTATGCACAGTGTGGCTAGATGGCTTTTGACCGCGGGGGGTGGGGGGCTATCTGCAGTGTTTCAGATGGGCACTTCCGTTCTGCCACGGAGATGCTCTCATTCACCCATGTCTGAGCTGCGGGCGCTCCGGATATATGGAGGCGCCCATGGCAACCTCTTTTGGTGCTTACATCAGCAAGAGAGAGACCCTGAGGGATTGGCCGAGTGCACGGGCTGAACCAGTGCCACAACCACCCCGCGTCCCCTGTCCGCGCTCGCGCTCCCGTTCTCCCCCTTCGCTCGTTCGCGCGATGACGGTCACTCTAGACCTCGACGCGTCCACGTCTGACGCGCATGCGCGAAGACAGCTCCACAGCCTCTCTATGGCTGTCGCGAAATGCAAGAAGATTGTCATCGTATCTGGCGCAGGCATCTCATGTTCATGTGGCATTCCGGTACGCGCATTGCACCTAAACCCTTCGCAGTAATGGACGCGTCCCCCAGGATTTCCGGTCTTCCGACGGGCTGTATGCTCTAGTCAAGCAGCAATATCCCGACGTGGTCTTGAAGGGACGCGACCTGTTTGATGCGTCCCTTTTCCGCGACCCGACTTCTACCGCCGTCTTTTACACCTTCATCTCCCAACTCAAGAAATCCATCGATAACGCGGCACCATCCCCTACCCATCGTTTTATCAAGACGTTGGACTCGAAACGGAAGCTGCTCCGCTCTTATACCCAGAATATAGACGGCCTGGAGGAGCGAGCCGGCCTCGTGGGGACCTCGAGTGAAGAAGTCAGGGCAAGCGGCCCTGGATCGTCCAAGATCAAGACGAAGGAGGTGCGTAATGTGCAGCTCCATGGGGACATACATCGCGTTCGGTGCACGTATTGCTCCGCCGACTTCCCCTGCACACAAGACCACCTCGATGCATTCCTCGCTGGCAACCCTCCAGACTGCCCTGAATGTGCTGCGCGGTGTGAGTACCGTCCGTGAACACCCTCATCCTGCCAGCGCATTGACGTAATTCAATAGCGTTTGCCCGTGTGGCACGCTCTGCGCGCGCCATTAAGGTGGGCACATTGCGTCCTGCCATCGTGCTCTACGATGAGCCCCACCCACTTGGAGACGACATCGGGTGCATTCAGACGTCGGATATCGCCCGTAAACCCGACATGTTGATTATCATGGGTACCTCGCTCAAAGTCCACGGGTTCAAGAAGCTCGTCAAGGACTTCGCACGAGCGGTCCACGAGTCAGCCCCGCCACCCACATTACCTCCCGGCCCCTCTCCGCTCAAGAAGAGTGCGAAAAGCCTTGCGGGCAAGGTCGTCTTCATCAACAAGACCGCGCCGGGTAGCGAATGGGACGGCATCATCGACTACCATGTGGCGGGCGAGACCGACCGGTGGGTCGAGAAGGTCGTCGAGGACTGGAAGAAGGCGCGTCCGCAGGACTGGGAGATTCAGAAGTCCCTAGTCCCCACAGCGGACCCCACTACATCCGGGGACTTTCACTTTCATGTTGTGAAGGAGATTACCAACACTATGGGCGCGAAGGCGAAGGGTAAGTCTTACTGTTTCTGGTGCGGTCTCGCCGCCCCTCGGGCCATGCTGACGTCGCATATGGCGCGCTTCCTATCTAGGCGCGAAGCGGAAGAACCATCGCAAGCGCGAGAACGTCCCGGCGCCCGTCGACGACGTGTTCAACATCACCCTCCCCTTGCCAGAGCCCCCGTCGTCGCCTAGCAAGCGCCCACAAAGTCGATGCCACTACAACGACGTCGAGTCGAGTCCGTCGAAACGGTCGCGCGAGTGCGCGGCCCCGCGGGAACCTGTCAAGTTCGAGGAGCGCGGATTGCTGTTCGGGAACGCAACGAACGCCGCGGTCCATGCACCGAAGACGGCGCGGAGCGCGCCCGGAGGCGATAGCATAGACATAGGGCGCAACGTGGTAGCAGCGCCGCCAAAGGCGGCGAAGAAGCCGCGGGTGCGCAAGGTGCAGGTCGAGGTTGTCGTGAACAGCGTGCAGCCCCCGGCGCGGCGACCGTCGCGGAAGGTCGCGTGACGCGCCAGTCCGGCCGACCGACGCCCATTTCTGCTTCTTCTTCCCATCCCACGACTCTATTACGACTTTGTGCGGACCACCAGACAGTGCGCGCATTCTCGAGGACGATGTATCATTATTTGCACATATGTAATGTCCGCCGGCGAGGCTTGGCGGTTTGGCAAACCGCGTCACGATCAGCAACGTTGAACGGCACGATGACACCCCATGGTCCCCACAAGGATGAGATTCCTTCACGGCAGGTAGGTACGTAAACGTGTCCTGCTCAACAACACGTTCAATAGTCCAGGCGCGGGCCCGTCGAGACCCGTTCTCATGGTGTGCTCGCCGTGCCCCAACATGGAGATGAGGGGTAGCGGTCATACGCAAGGCACTAGTGTTTCACGCAACTGGCTCCAATCCAGACTTGCAACATCTGCATGTATGTGCGTGGCGAAAGCGTTCAATACATAAGTCTGCAAGGCGCACACCTCTGACCTCAGTAGCGGCACCCTTAGTCCGTCTCCATCCTATCCCCCCCTTCCCCTTCCTCCCGTCTCGCCTGCTCCTGCAGCGCGCGGAGGAACGACTCAATGCCCATCCCGGCCTCCTCAGGAAGACCAAGTTGGCGTACGAAGGGGCCCAGGAGACCCGTCCGAAGCGCCATGTCGAGATTACGGACAGCCGCTCGGAACTGGGGCGACGAGACGACGCGTTCGAGCGTCTCGACGCTGGGCGGGCTGGGTAGGTCCGAGGGCAGGTGCGGGAACAGCGCGCTCGCGAGCTCGGGGCGCGCGAAGAGCGGGCGTAGGTTCGCGGGCGTGAGCACATCGAGGAGCGAGATCTCCGGCTCGTGCGCGGTGGCGGCGGTGGAGGCGAGCGCGGAGCCTGCTGCGGTGCTAGAGCCGAGGGAGGAGACGATGGCGCGGATGCGCGCGAGCTCTTCTGGGCTGGCTTGGGGATGGCCTGGTCGCGGTTGTGATCTGGTAGGGGTGGGTGGTTGAAGGGGGGCGAAGTGGGGGATGCGGTTGGCTGGGATGTGATAGGAAACTGCGGAGATGACTTACGAGCCTGCGGCAGGCGCTGCCGAGGTCGACGCGCCTGCCGTCTGCGTGTTCGGGTTGTACCCCGCGGAGTACCAGATGGGGACAATGCTTGGGTCCGCAAGAAGGCGGTTCACGTTCCCCACAAACTCCTCGTCTCGACTTCCATCCGCGTCCTATGTGACAATCAATACCCTGAGTTGCATGAGACAACCTTTATTAGTTACCTGCATCCAGAACTGCAAAACTTCAATTCACGGCATGGACAGTATATGCGCGGGGATCACTCACGAAATGGCGTTGGTTCGAAGACGAGAACTTGAGAACATACGTCCTTCCCCATGCGGACTGCTCTACCTTCGCGAACGTCGCCTCTCCGGGGAAGAGGATCAGGTCCTGAGATTGTGCCCATTATGCTGAGCACTTGTGTGGTAGCTCATCGGAATAACGCACCTCATCAACCACATTGGTCGTCCGGTTCTTCCATACGAAGTGCAAGAGTCCGTCCTCCCCGTTCTGGAGGAGGATTGCGCCCTTGGTGGGTTCTGGGTCCACAAAGTTCGAAGCCCCACGGCGGAACCCGCGGCCTGCCTTGAATGCGAGACGAGTTTCCGACATTGCGCAAGCGGAAGTGGCGGATTCGGAGAGATGCACAAGTTTAAACAGAGTATACCACGGCCAACATGTGGGACGCGTCACCACAACAGGGCGCCTAAACGCGACATGCGCGTAGACGCCCATAATACATTCAATAAGACGAAACGCTCCCCGCGCTTCCAAGCCTCTCTTTATTCCGTCTGACTCGTCTTCCGTGGATGGAAAACTTCCCCCCAGAACTAATTGACGCCATCCTCGAGTGTGCGTACTACACAAACGGCGTTGTAGACACCAAGACATTATCGTCAGCTGCGCTCCTTTGCCGTGCTTGGGCCGTATCCGCCCAACGCTTGCTCTTTCGGTTTGTCCCTCTCCGGGGCATGCACAATGGGCGCGGCCATATTTCCTTCCTCCAAGCCACCGACACGTCTCTCGCTCGCGGGCGCACCTTGGGGGAGTACATCCGGATACTGGAGGTCCATGTTGGTGACAAAATTGGCCCAGATTTGGACGACAGAGATCTAGTCGAGATCATCAAACATGCCCCGAGACTGTACGAGCTCATTCTCCGAGTAACAAGTGTACACCAGCTCGGCGAGGTGACGGTGGACCAGCTACGCGAACTCGCTAGTCACGGGGGGAGAACACCTATTCGCATCCGTGCGCTGACCCTGCTCTCCTGCGGGGTCCAAAGTCCGATCCTGTACCAACTTCTTTCCGCATGGCCCAGCATCGAGTTCCTGCACATCGGTGTCGAGATCGCAGCCCCGCCTCCCACATGGCAGCCCACATTCAGGTTGTACCAACTCACACTCATGCGCACGCCCCGTCTCTGGATCCTCTCTTGGCTCCTCTCCTCCAGCATGAAGTCCCTCCGCATCGTCTCCTTCCGTGACGCCCCGGGCCGCGAGCTGGACCCCTTACTCGACCAGCTCTGCGGCCAGCTTCGCTCGCTTCGGCTGATGAATTACAGCCTCCGGGCTTCGTCGGTCCTCCAGCGCTGCACAAACCTGGAGGAATTCGTGTTGGTCCAGCTGTCAACGCTGATCAAACTCACAAACCCGCCGCCGACGCTGGAGCACTTGAGTTGCAGGAACCTGCCTTCGGAGGACCAGTTGTTGGAAGCCGTCATAGAGGCGGTGGGAGCGCTGCCGAGGCTGAGAGTCGTCACTTGTGATCGGAGGGCCGGAGAAGACAAACGGTATGGGGATTTGGAAAGGCTATGCTCCAGCAAAGGCATCCAGCTGCACCTCGATGAAACACCATTCTGGGTGGTAAGTACAATTGTTTCAGGACCGGATGATACGAAACTAATAGCCCGCATAGCGGGAAGATCCAGTACGGGTAGACCGCTTTCCGAGATGGAAGTCCGTCGCGAACTACGCACTGATGAACTAAAGTGGAGGTGATATAAGCTGATTCCGGTATACGACGCGAATAGTTGGACTTAGAGCAAATAGATATCGGCATAACTTGCGGCATTACATTACACAACATTCGCGAGAGTCAACGGCGTTTGGCCATCTGCATTGTAAGGTTGTCGATGTACATCTGTAACGTCTCATTTCCAGAGACCAGCTTGTCAACATCCGCCTGGACACCCTTGGCTTTAGCCAACATAGCTGCATCCAAGTCAACACGATTGCACCTTGCAGTGCAGGTGAAGTAGGACCGACCGCGTAAATCCTCCTGAGCAGCAATGATTTCCCTAACCGCGTGCATAATGAATACGACTAGAAGCAGAATGAAGGCACTGTGACCCACTTGATGACCTTCTCTTTCTTGATAGCGTTGGTCACAATATCCCCCGAAGAAGGCGTAGGGACCCCCCAGCCAGCGTTATCGTCGAACCCAGCTGAGTAAGAGACAGACATCGTCGAAGATGGTGGACGTCCAAAGTCAAGTCAAGTTACGTCGCCCGCCAGCCTTCTTGACTGTTAGACGCCCAAATGCGTCTGATGACCAGTCACATGACACGTGTCACGACGCGTCGCGCCCGGCTCCCGATGGCATGCGTACAACGCACCCTCTTCCTGACTCTCATCGCTACTATCTCACGGCGACAGGCTCTCTAGAGCTGGCGTTAACGACATATCTCTGCTCGCCATGGCGCATATAAACAAGCTTGCTATCCGGGGAATCCGTTCTTTCGACGACAAGAATATTGCTGTCATCGAGTTCTTCTCGCCCGTCACAGTCATCGTTGGCCACAACGGGAGTGGCAAGACGACTATCATCGAGTGTCTCAAGTATGCCACAACGGGTGACCAACCACCTAATACGCGCGGTGGCGCGTTTATCCACGACCCAAAGATGGCGAATGAGAAGGAGGTCAAGGCTCAGGTGAAGCTTCGCTTCTACGCTGCTAATGGAACGCGTATGCTGGCTGTCCGGAATTTGTCGGTATCCATGAAGAAGAGTGGAGGGTTGACAATGAAGACGCTGGAGAGCATACTGGGGCTAGCAGAGGATGTGGAGAAGGGGAGCGGGAAGGTCAGTGGCTCACCGCCGGGGATATCCCTCAACTTGGTACGAGATGTTTATACGTTTCGCAGCGTGGGGTCATCTCTACGAAGTGTGCGGAGATGGACAGCGAGATTCCGCATCTACTGGGGGTCTCCAAAGCTGTTTTGGAGAATGTTATCTTCTGTCACCAAGAGGACTCATACTGGCCTTTGTCCGAACCAGCAGCATTGAAGAAAAAGTTCGACGATATCTTCGAAGCCACCAAGTCAGTTTCATTCGGACATTTGTGAGGCGGGGTTTTATTGAATGACACTCTAGGTACACCAAGGCTCTGGATAATATTAAAGCCCTCCGGAAGGATCGTATGTCGGACCTCAAGGCAGAGACCGAACGTCTGCAAAGCCTTGCTCGCGAGAAAGCTCACGCGGATAAGCTCAAGACTCGTGTTACGGATGAGAATTCAAAAATAGCCCAGCGTACAACCGAGTACGATGAACTTCTCGCCGCATACGACCAACAGGTTCGCTCAAATCAGGTTCTGCACGACACCGGGAGCAAGTTCCGCGAGATCTACCTGAAAGCAGAACAACTAGCTGAGAAGAAGGCTAACTTCAAGGAAGAGATGGATCTTGCACGGGAAAACTTGCAGGAAATCGCCGGTGAAATAGGCCGTCCCAGTCGAGAGATTACACTGCATGAACTGACAGTTGGATGCAGGCACGGACGAGGAACTGAAAGAGCGCATGAAAACTCACGATGATCATGTCATGGATCAAAAGCAGAAGAGCAAGGTACAACAAGGCCATTTGGACGATGCCGAAGAGAAACTCAAAACCTTGCGCACGAGCCATGTTAATCTGACGAGTCGTCAGGGGCAAATCATCGCAGAGGAAAATGTGCGTGTCAGAGGGGTCTTTCTTACCATGTATTGCTCACCTTGTTCCAGATTATTGAGCAGAGAATGGGCGAGCGAGAGGAATTCGTACATGAGCTTGCGGCAAAGTTCCATATTCGGGGCTTTGAGGCGTCTCCCCTTGAGCGCGAGGGGGCTTCCCAGTTCTTGGTCGCTCTAAACGAGCAGAAGCGTCGGCAGCAATCGGAGTTCGACAGAATACAGGTACGCTGATATGGGCTGCGACGCACTTCGTAGACCTGATATCCCTGTAGGCTGAGGGTCGCTCGAGGAACGAGGAATACAACCTCAAATCTAGGCAACTGCACGCTACGTTGGAAGGCTACAAGCAAGAGCGGAAGGGTCTCAAGGAGCGGGGGGTAACTGCATCTTGTAATCAAGTAGTTCCTCGCTCACGATTAACCAAATGCAGGCGACCCTTAACGAACGCATTTCAACCGCAGAAGAACAGGTCGATGCTGCGCGTATGCTCACCGCTCGCCTCGCCGAAATCAAGCAGGACATCGAGGACAAGCGGCGCAGGCTTGACAAGGCCCGCCAAGACCTTAATTCTGCCAACTTCGATAAGAGGATCGCCGAGAAGTCTCAGAAGAGTAGCACCCTCGAGAGCAGGAGGGAAGATCTGAACACTGAGCTCCGCACGTTGTCCCTGCAAGCAGACAGTCGCGCGAAGCTGGATCTTCAGAGGGCACAGATGAAGACTAAGACTTCAGAGATCCAGACGACGTAAGGCTTCCGACCAGTCATTTAGCAGCGTGCTAATGTCATCGACCCAGTATCGACCTTTGCAACGCTAAATTCCGAAAGCTTGTTGGTGTCGATGCTCGCCCCGAGTCGATGGAACAAGAACTGGATAGGACTACACTGTAAGGTGTTCTGGGTTCATCGCGTCGTGGTTGCCTCTCAAGCCCTTTTCAGGGAGAAAGAGCGGGAACAGCGAGAGTTGGAAGACCAGTCTAGCACAGCAAGCAAAGCTCTTCAAACAGCACAGTCCAACTTGTCCAATCTCAAAGCCCAACTCAAAATGAAGCGTGATGAGATTAAGAGTGCGTATAGCAGAGGGGGATATTGTATGTTGCAGAATATGCTCAAGGCTCTCATAGATCTCGATAAGAAGATAGAGGACGGGTTAAACGGGGATCATTCCTCTGTCGATGATGCTCTCGGGGATGCGACTAGAGAGGTCGGCATGCGCAACGAGTTCGTATACAAGGTATACAATGATCGCGACTATTGACTGACAAGTGCATACAGGGAGCTTGGTAAGAATGCGGGGACACACGACGTCTTTAAGCGTTTCCTTGAATATGGGGAAAAGAAGAAGTGCTGTCCGGTGTGCGTCCGTGATCTCGACAAGCAGGAAATGGAGGTGTTCGAAAAGAGTGTAAGACGAACTCCCGACGTGCTATAGCGTGATAGGGACTGACAAAGGTGCAGGTCAAGGCTTCGATCAAGAAGTCCACCCCAGAGGCCATCAAGGAGCTCAGGCAGGAGCTTCAAGAATGGGAGGATGAGCTCAAGCGTCTGCAAGACCTTGCAGTCCTCGCCGCCTCGCGAGCCAACCTCCACAGCGTCGAGATCCCTGCACTCGAGAAGCAAATCAAAGCATTCGAGGCGGAGATTCCCGGCCTCACGACCGAAGCGAACGAGGCATGTAGTTACAATCCTTATCTCCCCGACGGGTTCTCTTGACCTTCTTTGCTACGTGCCCGCGGCACCGACAGGCTTCTGCGCGGCTCGCGGAAGTGGCGAAGGACCTCAAGGAGATCGCGGACCTGCGCCAGCACGCCGTGTCAGTGTCGAGGACGCGCAAGGAGATCGACCGCCTGAAGCAGGAGATCGCGTCCCTCGAGAGCGACCTCGTCGCGAGCGGCTCGACGAAGACGGCGGACGACGTGCAGAAGGAGCTCGACGAGGTCACTGTGGAGCTGTACGTGTTCTCGACATATCCGCGCGAGCCCCAGGCTTCAGCGGTGACCGGGCTGACTCCGCCTCCTTCGCCTTCGCAGGCGCGCCAACGAGCGCGAGAAGTCGCTCCTCGCGGGCGACCAGGAGCGGCAGCTGTCGTCGCAGCGGCAGCTCGAGCGGGAGCTGCACCAGCTCCAGCTCGACGAGAGCGAGCGCAAGTCCCAGCTCCGCGACAAGGACGAGCTTGAGCGCAAGATCGTGGAGATGAAGGCGGAGATCGCCGCCGCGGACATGAAACTCAAGGTGACTGACGACGGCCGTGCGCTCTCCGAATGTGTTTACTGACCGGACGGGGGGCGTCGTTTAGGATCTCGATGCGAAGATGGCGGACGCGCAGGGCCCGATCGAGAAGCTCGACAGGGAGCACAAGGAGCTCGAGCGCGAGGCGAGCGCGAAGAGCGCGCAAGCCCAGAAGGCGCTCCAGGACCTCAGCACGAGCGCCGACAAGTTGGAGCAGATGAACAAGTGGCTGGCGAAGTGCGTCCCTCTTCCCCCCCGCCACACAACGCGTGTTGCACGCCACGTCTGACAGCCTTCTCTGCACACACGTGCACACAGGAACAGCAAGGAGAAGGCGGCGCAGCGGCTGCAGGCGGTCAACGACGAGATCGCGGAGAAGGCGGCGGAGGTGCAGGCCGAGGAGGGGCGGGTGGGCCAGATCCGCGCGAAGCTCGCGCAGCTCGAGAAGGAGATCAGTGAGGCGGCGGTGACGGCCGCGAGCCTGCGCGAGAACATGCGCTTCCGGCGGCTCCAGCGCGAGTGCGCGGCGGTCGAGGCGGAGCTGAGCGCGATCGACATGGAGGAGGCGGCGAAGGCGAAGCGGATATGGACGGAGAAGTGGGCGGTCGAGAAGCAGAAGGAGAACGACCTCCAGAAGAAGGTTCGTTGTCGTCGCTAGTGCTTGCCTGAGGTGAGATGCTGTTAGCTGACGATCGTGCGTGGATTTTGGATAGTCTGCTCGACTCAGTGGAGAAATCAGCCAACTTGAAATTGGCCTCAGTACTCTGGAGAATGACCTCGCGGAGTACAAAGATATCAACAAGAGATATCGGGACCAGCTCATCAAGGTCAAGGTGTGTGTCGGGAACAGCACTCTGCGCCGTCTCGTTGGGGCTCGTAATTTTGCTAATGTTGTGTCAGATGTCAGACATGGCTAACAACGACCTGGAGAAGTACGCGAAAGCATTAGACAGGTAGGGTTAACACCATCGCCCTCAAATATTTGCTCATGCGTCGTTTGCAGTGCAATCATGAAGTACCACTCGCTTAAGATGGAAGAAGTCAACGACACCATGCGGCACCTTTGGAACAAAACATATCAGGGCACTGGTGAACTTTCCCGCTGGGCGCCGCGCCGCGTGGTCGAGGCTGACGCGCTCATTCCGCCACCGCACACAGACATCGACGGCATCAAGATATGCTCCGACAGCGAGGGCGGCGCGACGAAGCGGTCGTACAACTACCGCGTAGGTGCTCATCCGGCGCCGCTGTGACGCGACGACGCGCTCGCTCGCTCACGTCGCGTGCTCCCTTCTCAGGTGGTCATGACGAAGGACCAGGTCGAGATGGACATGCGCGGCCGCTGTTCTGCCGGGCAGAAGATGCTCGCGTCCATCATCATCCGGCTCGCCCTCGCGGACTCGTTCGGGCAGAACTGCGGCATCCTCGCCCTGGACGAGCCCACGAACGCGCTCGACACGGAGAACATCGACGCGCTCGCTGCCAGTCTCGTCGAGTGAGTGTTTCACCGCGTCCCCCCTCCCTCCCCCCACTTTTCCCCTTCCCCCTTTGCCATTCAGTCCGTGTGAGGGTGTGCCTGCGGGGCCAGTGACGGCTGACCCCCATCCGCGCGCTGCAGCATCATCAACGAGCGCAAGAACATCGCGAACTTCCAGCTCATCATCATCACGCACGACGAGAACTTCTTGGCCAAGCTCGGGCAGAGCAACGTGATGGAGCACTACTGGTGCGTCCCCCTCCCCTTCGCCCCCGCCGCAGCCGCCCGCTGACCCCTGCCTCCTGCCTCCCCCCCCCCGGGTCCACGCGCGCACAGGCGCGTGTCGCGGGACGCGAGGCAAAAGTCCGTCATCGAGAGACACAGGTTCGGGTAGTCCCCGGGCCCTCGTCGGCCTGGGATCTGTCGTCCGTATACAGTCGCTGCTACGCCTCCACGCTTCTTTGCCTCTTCCCGCGCGCCCGTCCGATCGTCCCCAGCTCCCCGTGCTCTCTCGGCGTGTGAGCGCGTCGGGTGCGGCCCCGCAGCTGCGCGCGGGTGCGCTCCTGGGGCCGCACGTTAGATGAACCTCGCGTGAAGTCATGGCGGAAACGCGCCCCGGATCGCCCGGGGCCCCACACGCTTCGCGCGCGTCCGAGGGGGAGGGGGCCACAGGACACAGCTTCTCGCGCGGCGCCTGGTGGTGCGCCCCAGCACTTGCTCCGCACACGCCTGCGTGGCTCGTGCTCGTGCCCGTGCTCGTGCTCCCAACCTTCTATCGCGACACTCGACGCTGCGTCCTCTGCGAAAAAGGTCCGAGGCCGTAAGTCCGCAGCCGTCGCATCTACCGCTCGGTACGCCGAGCTGTATCCGACGTCCGACGCGCGATGATGTCGGCGTCGACGACGGTGGCAGACGTTGGTCGGTGCGCGACGGCGACAGCGACCGGTGGCATCTGCGGTGCGCGCGCGTCGACGTCGGGACGGCTTTTGTTCGTCCGACGCACCCGTCGCGCGGTCCATGAAATCATTGGAGCCGGCGCGGCGCATGCGGCGCAGACGCGTGATGCAGGGTGCGCGAATCCGTCCCGTCGAGCTCGCCCGGCCGGGGGCCGAGCATGACGCGTGAAGCCCGCTAGCTCCTTCGCCATCGATCACGCTCTCTTCCTCAACTCGTCGTTAAAGCGCGGCCGCGGATCGTCGCGCGCGCCGCATCAGGCTCAGGTCCGAGACAGACATACACGCGCTCGCGTTTCTGTGCTCGAAGACCAAGCGCACCAGAAGCCTCCTCACCGCACGCTGCGCGCCGAGCTGCGTTCGGCGTGCCTACTGAGAGCACGCACGCACGAGAGGAGTACCTCTGCAGTCCCCGCGCACGAGCGCGCTCGTGCTCCGTACGCGTACGTACGTGGCCCCCGCGTCGAAACTCGCGGCGATACCACGCGCGGGCCCCCCCAGGCCCCCAGGCCTCGTGCCCCGCCGCGCGCCTTCCCTCCTTCCTTCCCGGCCTTCCCCCTCGCGTGGACCTCGGCGGGGTTTGATCCGGGTCGAGGGCGCGCGGGCGGCGCGGGGAATGCTCGCTACTTAGCCGAGCCCAGGCGACGAGCCGCATCGCGATCCACTCAAAGTGGCACGCCGACCTCGTCGCGAGAGCCAAAATGCTATTGCTATTTTCGGCGGCGGTGGTGGCGGCCCGCGCCCGGCCGCTCGCCGCGCACGGACCCGGTGGGGGGCGCTCGAGCGCCCGGGGCTCGAACCGCACTCAGCACCACTGTGTGTTGAGGCACGAGGGTTTGTTCGAGGGCTCGATCGTCCGTCGATATCACGCCTGTTGAAGATTGTGGGTGTGTGCGGAGCCGGCGCGCAGCGCGCACGTCCAGCCGCCGCCCACCGACACCAGCATCCAGCACCAGTACTGTAGTTGCCGGTCAGTCCGGCAAGATCGGCATCGTAATAAGAAGTCCCCAATGCATTAACAGTCGACACCGTACAGACGTCCAGATGTCCGTCCAGAAGGCGTTCTGCCACTACGTATCCGGACACGCGCGCGCGGCCAGGACCCCGACGCGGGAGAGACGAGACAGAGGACGTCAGCGAACCGCGGCGACGCGGCGACCGGGGGGGCGTGTGCCAGGACGCGCAGGACGCGGCATCGCCTCTGCCCCCTTGGGCCCATCTCCGCGCGCGGTGCGAGGCCCGAGAAGGAGAAGAAGGGCACGGAACGGGCCCGCCGCCCGCCCGGCGCGCGTCGGCACGGCGGGCGGGTGACAGGGGGGGTGGGTGTAGCTCCTCGCGAGCGGGCGGCCCGTCGAAGACGTCGCAAAAACGGCGATGAGAGCGACGAGAAGAGGGGTACTAGGGACGGGGCCGCGGTCCTCCCCGCCAGGGTGCGTGCGTGTGGCCTATGGCGCGTGCAAGCTGCTATATATGCGTGTGTGCGCGTCGGGGACCCGCCACGAGAGGGCCCCGCTCACCGACCGACCGACCGTGCGTGCGCACACGAGCACGTACGGTCGGTCGGTCGGTGAGCGGGGGACGGGTGCAGAGCGTGCCGAGGAAGCGTGCACGTCCTTCTCGCCTTCGAGATGGGCGAAGAGGCGGGTGCCGTAACGCGGAGGGAAGCCCGGATGTGGCCACGGCCATGACGCAGGCGGTCGTCGTCGGGCGTCGGCGCCGGCGCTGGCCAAGAGCGTCGGACCCCCCTCCTCTCCTCCCCTTCTTCCTCAGGTTTGTCGGGTGTGCGCCCGGGGCCGCGAGATAGGGTTTTAGGAGGTCGTGGGGAGGCGGAAGCCTTCTGCGTCATCCTGTGGGTGATTGGACGAGCGACCGTGGCGTAGAGTTTTGTCTTCTGTCCACGACTCCACTTATCAGATAGTGGCTGGGCGGGAAGTAGACGGCGGTGTGGGTCGGCGTCGAACGTCTGGCGGTGCGTACAGAGTTTCTGCGGAGCGATATTTCCTCTACTTCGGGGCGACGGATTGGGGGCTAATTTGAGCTCGGGGAGGCTGGCCGCAACAGCGTAAGCTGCTCAGTGCTCGATAAGCGGATATTTCTGTGAAGTGGTGGCTGGATCTTCGCAGTGCGCGTTCCAACCGAGCCGTATATTCGTCGTACCGCGGGTGGTGCCATCCAGACCCTGCGAGTGCAACCGTGCCGCCAGAGGCGGGCTATCGTTGTCGTGCGGAAGGCCTCGGATAATCCTGTGATAATCCTCTGTATGGTTCGAACGACGCAAGGCTGAGAGTAGGCTCCCCGAAGCGCTGCTGGGGCGAGCGCATTGAGTCGCCCGACGGTCGCACTCCGGCGTTGTTCCACCCGAAGCGTCCTGGGGGGAGGGGGCCCAATGGCGCGCCCTCGTCCTGTGCTGAGCGTCGTCACCGCCTCGTCCGTTCGCTATCGAGGACGAGTGTCGTAACCGAGGTTAGTTCGGGATTAAGGCCTTGGAGCGCGAACCCGCTCTCCCGGGCGCGCCCCCCGAGCGTGCGCGAGTGCTATAAGATTCGCCCCCGCTGCGATAGGGTGCGCCTTCCCGCCTCGCCTCGTCCTGCTATCCGTGTATCAGCTTCTGCAGCTCCAAGTTGCTCTCTTCGCCCCGTTGCTCACCTCCATGGATTCCGCCGGAGCCGGTCTGGGGAGTGGTGTTAGGGGGCTCGAGAGGCGTGCTGCGAGCTGAGCAGCAGTCAGTTTCGTCGCCATGCCCTCCAGCAGGAGGCTGAACTTACCTCGACAGGAGAGTGGGACACTGGTCTCTGCGGCTGGCCCCACGGGCGCCTGTGAGAGGCGTAAGCGAGGGGCCCGGTCGCTCCCGCGACGTGGCCGTGCACACATGCACGCACGCACGCCCGCCGCGCACGCTCGGCGAACGCGCCTTGGCCCTCGACCGGCTCCTCGATGGCGACGAGGGTGGGGACTGGGGAGGTCTTGCGGGGCCAGGGCTGGCGGTAGAACGCGTAAAGGTTTCTGGTGCGTCGCGTCCTGCTCGTGTCCATGTGGGCTAAGTATATGCTCAACGCAGCGGGCCTTGGGCGGCATATGGCGCACAATCAGCGCGCCCCGGACGGCACCCCTTGGACGCACCTCCCCCCCCCCCCTCCCCTCGCGGTCGGCAACCGGGGCTTGGATGCGGGTCGCGGGGGGCGAGAGGAGTTCGCGATCCCAATGACGAAGCGCCACTCACCAGCGCTCTCCGCCATCGTCGATGCACGTAGCGTGCTCGCTGGCGCCGAGAACGCTTCGCCGGAACAAGTCATGGCCCGGCCGCGCAATGTGGAGAGCTAGCGAAGACCATATGCGCGGCGTCGTGGAGCACAAGACGAGGGCGGTCGGGAGAAAGGGTCTGCTGCCGGGGGCGACGGGGGGATGTCGCGGGGTCGCGGTGAGAGCGTTCGCCCAAAGGGGGGCATGCGTGCGTACTTATTTTGGGTAAACTTCGGCCGTGCGCGCGATTCAGACCGCGGCCGCTGACGGCGAAGCGGCGCCCGCGGAGGTCGCGTTCTGCGCGCGGGGACGCGCTCGAAACGGAAGCGTGGCAAACCTAGGGACGGTGGCGGAGGGGCGGTGGCGAAGGGGGGCGGCCGGGGGTCGGCGCGGGTGGCGGGGCGGTCCTGGGC
>FTLJ01000345.1:0-19613 GCA_900155495.1 Porogramme epimiltina
CCCACGCGCCCCGCCCCCGTTTCTCCCTTTCTACCCCCCCCGCCCCCCGCCCCGCCCGGCACCCCGTGTGACTCCCCGCCCCAACCACGAGCCACGAGCTGCGTGCCGCCTCTCCCCCGCCCGCCCGCCTGGGCCCGCGCCAGCACTCGAGCGACGGCCCGCGCACGTCCTCCGCCCCGTCCTGGCAAGGAACCCCACCCGCGCCGCCGCGAGCTGACAACCGCTGTCAGGACACCCGCCGCGGCCGCGCGCGACCATCGCGATCCCGGTGCGCGGCGGCGCACGGGTGCGCACGCGCGTCCGCGTACGGCAGCGGCGCCGCCGCCCCGCGCATTCCCTGGCGCGATCTCGCGCCTTCTCGCGCCCAGCCCCGTCGTCCCGCGCCAGCGGGCTCGGGACGCCGTCGCGCGCAGCGCCCCCGCGGCGCCGCTGTGGGCCACGCGCCCACGCCGCCGCGCCGCCGTGATGGCAGGGGGCGCTGTGCGGCGGTCGGCAGCCGCAGGCAGCCGCCCCCCTGCGACACGTCCCGCCGGCCGCGCGGAGACGCCCCAGGGCGTGCGTGCGGGCATGCCGTGCATGCGTGGTGCCGGGCGCGCACGACGCACGCCCGCGGTGGCACCAGGTGGCGCCCCTGGCGGGCCGCCCGCCGCGCCCCTAATTGGAATTATGGCCCGCGTCCGAGGCGAGCGAGTCCGCGCGCCGCGCGGCGACCGGGGGTAGGCCGCGGGCCATCAGGCGCAGAGAGCGGGCACTCGCGCGGTGGCCCGTGCGTGCGTGCGTGCGCGCGTGTGTGTGCGGGCGGCGGGTGGTGGAGGGCGTCCCGCATCGGGGGATGGCGCCGGTGGCCGGGGGGGCGTATTGTGTTGGTCGCGAGGCGGGGGCGGTCCGCAACCGTTCTCGCGGAAGATGCTCGGATGGGCGGCGGCAGGATCAGAGAGCGCGGGATGGGGTGCGCCGCGGGCTCGCGCCCGACGAAAATCGCGTTGGGCGCGGGCGTGCGGCGCGCGGCGGCGACAGGAGACGGGAGACGGGGCTGATGACGTCAGCACGCGTGACGGGCGCGCGCGGGCCGCGCCGACGGCTCGGAGTGGCCGCGGCGGGGGCCGCATCACCGGCTCGCGTCGCGTCGGACGGCGGACGGCGGACGGCTGCACTGCCGCATGCGCTGCGCTGGCGCCGGGGGAGGGGCGGCGGGAGAGCGTGGGAGAGCGCGAGCAGATTTGCTTCCGCGTGCCTCGCTCGGGCGGCGGCTCGGGCTCCTCCGCAGGGCCCGCGCATGCTCTGGTTGAGTGGAGACGCGGAGGGAGAGGGCCCTGGGGCTGGGGCGGGGAGGCACGCAGCCGCCGCGCGGAAGCATGCGCTCTGGCCGAGAGCGAGTCTCGTGGGCAGGGATGGGTGCCCGCGCTTCCTTTCTCTGGCGCGTCTTCGCTGCTCGACCCGCTCGGAGCGTCGGACACGCGCGCGCGGACCCCGCCGCGCCCCCCTCGGCCTCGCGCTCGCACGACCCCATTCGCGGACGCGCGACCCCACCCACGGCCACGCGCCCTCCTCCGCCGCTCGCTCGCCCCCGCGACCGTCCCTCCGCCCAGATCATCTCGCGCGCGCATCTCCCCGCTGCCACCCCGCGTTCCCTCCCTCCGCCCGGCCGCTCCCTGCCCCCCAGCCCCCCAGCCCTCACCCTCTCCCCCGCGCATCTGGGCCCGCGCCCCGCCCGCCGCCCTGCGCCATGCGGTCCTGTCCTCCGCACATCACAACGCGGCGTAAACGAGGCACCCGCGGCATATGCCCGCCACTCCCCTGCCCCCCTTGGGCCTCCTTCCCCGCCCCGCTGGCCCCTCCCGCCGCGCCCCCTCACGGCATGCGCGATCATCGCCGCCCGCCGCTCGCGGTGGCGCACCCGCTCCCTTCGCCGCTCCCTCGTTCCTGCCACCCCACCGCCCGACTTCGTCAGCAGCTCGCCCCCAACAAGCAGCCCCCACTCCCTCTGCGTCGCCCGGCCTCCGTCCGCCCACCACCACCACCACAACGCGGGCGCGAGCCACCACCCCCCGCCGCTCCGCCCGCGACGGAGCCACGCCACCTGGGCCCGCCCCACCGGCGGCGGACTCCAGACCGTCCTCGCGCGGGGGAGCGCTCCCCGCAAGGCACGCCAACAGGGGAATGACGTGAGCGGCGGGCGCGCTCCGAGGACACCAAGCACGCACGGCGACGCGTCGCGCCGCCCCGCGCGGCGTGGGCCGCTTGGTCAATCCCAACTCTATCCGCTTCCGGCGCCCCGCGCCTCCAGCGTGCCAATCCCCGCCCCGGCCCCCAGCCACTACGGGCGTCCGGGGCCCCTCCTCCCCCCACCCGCCCGGCCCTGTCGGATAGCGCTCCCCCGCGGGCCTGCGCGAGGCTCAACGGCAGGGGCGAGGCGCAGCGCGACGCACCTCCTCGGGGCGACCCGCGCGTGGCCGTGCCCAGCGGCGTGCTGCGCCTCACTCCCCGGCGTCGGCCTAGCTCCCATGCGCCCGTCCCGCGGTGGCGCACTCTCAGGCGGGCGCACCCGCCTCCTATCTCGCGGGCGGGGCGCACGTCCCCTCGGTCGAGCCACCCCACGGGCCCGCGCCGCCCCACACACCCGGCAGCGCGCACCACAGCGGGCCCACGCGCACCGCCGCTGCCTCGCGCGCGGGCGGCGGCACGTCGCGACGCCGGGCCCCCCCTCCTCCTCCCATCGCATCGATCTGATACGGCGCGCGGGCGGTGGGCCAGCCACGCAGCCACCGCGCATCGACGCCGCCGCGCGCGGCTGCCACGCCCGCCCGACCGCTGCTTCCGCCCGATGTGCGCGCGGGATCCACGGGCCAGGCGTATCGGGTGCCTTGCGTTCCGCCCCCGCTCCCACTGCGCCTTGACGGACGGCGCGCGCGCCTCGCGGGCTGGGAACCTCGGCGGCGCCGCCAGAAGCAAGGGCGTCGTCCTGGATGAGAGAGTTTCCGATGTCGGGGCTCCCGGAGCCCATTTTTACACACTCTCCCCCTCCCCGATCCCGACGCTGGACGGTGGCGGGACAGACTCGTGGTTTTGTCAGCCTGCTATATATCCCTCCGTGTCGCAAGTGCCTTGATATGCTTCGTGTACGCTCGCTTTAGTATAGTAGACATATGTTCTGAAAAGAGGACGTCATCGGCGCACGCCGCGGCCAGACGGACGCATCCCGCTCCCGAGCGGAGACGGACGCACGCTCCTCCCGTCGCCATCACGGTTTGCTCTGCTCGCATTAAAAGCCTCTTATAAGATTCCAACTCCGACACAAGCACACAACGCGGCGGCCTGGAACGCCCAGGACCCCGGAAAACCGTGTCCCTCGTCCACCTCCTGCTCCAGGCCACAGGCAAGAGAAGCGGTCGGGATGCGGCAGAGTTGCGACAGAGAGCTACTGACTGTATTGCACACTGATCAGGACGCTCGAGGGTTGCTAGCGCGCCCTGGCACGCCCAGCACACGCTACCGTCTAGCGTGGCCCAATGACCTCCGCGGCCGCCCTCTCATGTCCTCGGAAGCGTCCCTCGACTTTCGGCGCATCTATTCCCACCCCCGTCTCCTCGCAGGTGTGTACAGTGTTGGCCACCCACGCGAGGCCCCCGCGCGGCCCGCCCCCCGCGCCCGGACTTGATGTACGTAGTAGTGCTGCCTGCCCATGTCAACATGGCTCACCGTCCCTTCACGCAGCCCTCTGCCCCCCTGGAGAACCATCGCCATCGATCTTGAGCCCCCCTGAACCTTCCCGCAGCGATACGTAGCTGTATGCCCCTCCGACGGGCTGCCGAGCCGCGTACGAGTGTTGTGGGATTTCTTGTGATCGTTACTCGGGATCGCGATCTAGGTACCGGTCAACGGCGTGCTTGAGTGATTTCTCCGCTGGGCCGCTGCTTACGAAGTGCGAGCGAGCGAAGGTGTCCGATGTCAAGCCATGTACTGACCGTAGAGGGGTTGATGGCACTTCAATCGTTGGCAGCGGCCTTGAACACCGTTTTCAACCGTTCCAAAGCTTTAGGTACGACATCGTACGGTCTGCAATTTTTCTGGTGGTGCACACCGCTAACCACGCAATTGACTCTCCTAGCATCGGCCGTTGAACTCTGTCAAGCGCTCTTCGCAAACTTTGCGGTTCGCTGTCCGCACATTCCCCCCGTATACCGGTCGCATCAAGGCCGCATATGAAAACTGCGTCGCTAACGGAACCTCGGACAATTTCGGCGGACGCCCTAGTACCTTGGCCTCTGCGGTCTGACGCGTCCCCTCGCGCCCACAACCACCGGCACCGCGTCTTCGATATCCGGACAATGCGACTCCACCACAGCGTCCCATCGCTCGATCCCGAAGGGCCAGACACACGCCGCCCGTCCCCAGCACGTATCATCGCTCACCTCGTCGCCGCCGGCAGTCACCCCTCAGTCGCTGATGTCCCCGGCGAACGACCTAGCCTCGAGGCGCTGCGGCTGTGCCCGTGTCCCCCACCTCCGGTAGTTGGCCGCCTTCTCCACCCGCTCCAGCCTTCCCCCGCCTTCCCCTTGACAGGTACATCGCGCCGAATCAATCTGCGGAAGGCGTCGCCGCGCGACACCTTGTCCTCCTCAGCCCGGCGCATCGACGGGCGGCGCCGAACGCGGGCGGCCTCACCCGGCGTGGCTCGGCGCCTCATTCGCGCCCAGCTAGTATGGGGCGACCGTACGTAGACCGAGGCTCGTTTGTCTGCGGATGCCGGACCACCTCCTTATGCTGCCGATTAGAAGAGGCGAGAAGCCCTCGTCCGCGCCTGTTTGACCAGCGACGCGCTCGCCGAGCCGCTGTCCATAGTCACGAAGTGGCCGATGTCGTAGTTCGGCGCCGCGTGATACATACGTCGGGCGGTGAGTACGGGATCAGCTGTGACCGTGGCCATTGCAAGTAACCGTCAATTTGTGCTAGCTCGCCTTGATCAGTCCCGGAGATACGGGGTTCGGGGGCTTCATTACGACGCCGACGCTGCGCGCGCCATCATCTTTCAATTTCGAGCGCGTCCCCTGGCTCTGAACGCCCAGCCTGTTTCCGACGAAAGTGGAAACACGGCCACGACGTGACCCCAGGTGCCCTGCATTGCACCCAAGGGCGGCGCGGCCGTTCCGGTTCATCCGTCGGCCCTATGCACCATTCAACGCCAAAGCACTCACCTCACCTCCACCACACAGGATCATCACGTACTCGAGGTCGCCCCATGACATCCCTCCGCCCTGTTTAGATCCATCGTCTCCCAATCTCGATACCCCGGACCCCGTACGCCCCATCTTTCCGTAGCCCAAACTCTCCCAACAGCGTCCGGCTCCGCGTCTCAGCTCACATCACCTGCGGCGCCCACCCGTCGCGCGACTGCGAACCTTCAAGGTTCAAGGTCAGCCATGCTCAAACTTGGCCCCTACGCTCTTGAGCATCACGAACATCGCCCTGCGCCCGACGAAGCCAGTGCGGTCCCTCCGCGCCCCGTACCGGCCGCTCGGCCGTACGTAACCGCGGAGACGAGTGACGCGCCGAGTGAGCGGCGCCGCGCGCACCCATCTGTAGCAGCAACCATCGGGCGCGGCAGGCCAGATGTTGAGACAAGGCTCAATTAACCTGCTGCCATCGTGTGCAGACACCGGACACCACAGCAGCCCACCGTGCGGCTCGCGCTCGCGCCGTCGACGGTCACGCGCTCGCCCTTCTCCGCTCGCGACTCTCACTCGGCGACCGCACGGCGGACGCGCAGGCGGCAGGCGGGAGGAGGGCGACAGGCTGGACGCGGCGACGCAGGAGGGCGTGCCCCTGGTCGACGCGCATTGAGACGCAAGTGGGCTGCTTCTCCCTTCCCCGCCTTCCCCGCTTCTTCGACCGTCGCCCTGCCGTGGCCGCGAGATTCCCACACAGTCGCCGAAGCTGGGGGCGGACGTCCCGCTGCAACGTGTTGTCCGCGCGGCGCGGCCGCGCTCCGACTCTCGCCCCCACGTCGGCGCGCCGTCGAACCCTGATCGCCCACCCGCGCCCCCCAAACCCGGACTCGCCGTCGACCACTCAGGACGCACCGAACGCGAAGCTCAAGCTCTGCGCGCGCCCCCTGATCCCGAGCCTCTCGCCGCAATCTAACCCCACCAGCCGCCCCGGCGACGCCCGCCCCCCCGCCGCACTATCCGAGCGCAAGTCCGACCGCCCCCCGACGAAGCGCAGCGAGAGGGCGCGCCGTGACCGCGGCCGGGTGACACATCGGCGCTGCTTCCACGGAGGGCGCGGAGTGCGCGTGTCGGCCTCCTCGCACTCCGCTGCCCGCGCGCCGGCGCGTGCGCGGGCGTGGGCGCTCCCACAGGCTCTGAACTCTGTCTACCCTGCGGCTCTGCGGGGAGACGAATGCGCGCACCTGCGGCTCTGCGGCGTTGCGGCCCTGCGGGCGTTGGGCGCTCCTCGCGGCTCTGGTGCGGTGCGCAGCGGCCGCGCGATCGAGTGCTCGTGCCCGCCCGCGCGCTCGTTCCGCTTTCTCGTCATCCCTTCTCCCCTCGTCTCTGGGCGGGTCGTCCGACGTTCCTCCCTGTCTCCCTCTTCCATGCCCCGTATGGGCCTATATTGCGGCCAGTGCGCTCGACGTACCGCAGCCGCGTCTACGGTGAGTGTCTCTAGAGCGGCGAGACGGTTCAGCGTACTCAACGTCCGCCTCGCGTTACAGCCTGAGCCACAATCCGACGCCGCCTCCTTGAGGCTCGCACTCCTGCGCGGAATCACTGACGATCACCCCCACCCGGCCGGTTTGGCTCGCACTACGACACCTATGACGCCACGAGAGCCAGCCGCCCAAGCCGCTCCTGGTAGATTGCACCCGCGCGGTGCACCCGCCTCGAGGCCGGTGCGGGAATTGCCCCCAAGTCGAGCGTCCTCTCGCCCGCCCGGTGGCAGTCGGCTCGGCGGCCTCCCGCGAGCCGTGGACGTGAGGCGCGAGTCCGTGTGGCCGCGACTGCGGGCGACGAGAGCGCGTGTCCGCGCGGGCTCCCGGTGGTCATATGCCCCCCGCCGCGGCGCGGGAGTCGATTATCAATCGGATCGGTGACGTGATGCTCGCGGCTTCGCGCGTTCGCCCTGGCGGCGCGTTGTCCGCGTGCGGGTGCGGGCGGGCGCCCGCCGCCGCGCGATGTCCCTTTCCAAATGCGTGCAGTGCTTTCCTGCAGCTGTGCCGCACGCGCACTGCGTGTACGACGCGCTGGCGGTGCGGAGTCTCCCCTACCGCAAGCGTCGGCGTGCTAGTACTGCAGCCCAATCCACTAGCCTCCGCAGGTCCCCGCGCAGAAGGGTCTGATGCGGCAATCCGGCTGCAGCACCTAGGCGTTGACTCGACTTGTCCATATACCACTCGATGCACAGTCGCCGAATTTCACCACCGACCAAAAAGGCGAGTTCTTGAAAATAAAGCGGTTGACCTTTTTCAGACCATGTAGTGGCGCTCTCCTGGTACGCCGGATCAAGCTTTGCCTCTGAAAAGGTGTCTCACCCATCCCTCAATATGCAAAGCACACGGAACCGCGCATTTGTAAACTCGTATTTCTCTCCTTGCCAATTGTCTAAATGTGCAGCGTTCTAGCACCACCTCTCATCGTGTATTTACGCCATGTAGCGGTGCCTCCCATGAACTACCTAGTGGTTACATCGACAGGCTGGCGCAGTTCGTTACTGCTTCTCGCAACCCCCTAGGTGCTACGTTACTTTCATTATGAACCCTCTCGCAATTCAGATCACATGGTCTATTTGCGCTGCCCTGAGCAAAGACATTTTGCGGAGTCGATCCACTGCACGCCACATTAATCCTGTATCAAATACTCATCGGGGCGCTCTTGTCTGGGGCGTTCGAGGGCCATTTATACACCAGAAGCTCACCTCGCTGACGTGCGGTCAGAAGTCACCGGCCTTACAGCTCGATATCCAGATTCGATGCGGGTGCACTACCGCGTAGCGCTCGCAGGCCGCAAACCTGCAGGAGCGCTAGGCCTAGCACTCTTTCTCGGCTGGCACTAGCCGAAAAGCCTGCCCTCCGCGTAGCGCTGTTGGCGTTCGGGTCTCCGCAATGTCAGTCAATTGAAGGTCCCGAGCGCGGGGAAGCATCACGCCACAGCGCCGCGGAGGTGTTAATGAGCAGGTAGTGTCATATACCGTACATGGAACTTCTCAACTGCTCGGGGAAGAATCGTTCTCAATGCTCCCGACCCCGCAGCTTATTGTTTTTGAACACTTGGCCGAGGAGTTCACCATTACAGTGTGCTGCACCGCTCGTCGCCTTCCTCTTCTCTGCATGCATCTAACAAAAGACTGGTTGACTACTGGACGCGGGTCATCAACGACGACTTAGGACTAAGTAAAGCGAGACATCGTAATTCAAACGTTACGGCATGATTAAGCAGCTCAATAGGTACTATCTAGAACCCTCAACGGTTGGTTCTCTAATGGTGTCTTCCCTCTCACTAATTAACACCTAGCCGACTGCGCGTCACAAATTGCTCTTCGTAATTTACTCCTAGAGAAAACACAGCTAGGGCTGCGAAGAATCGTTCGAAATATGCACAGCTTCCAGGGGCGTGCACTATCGCGCTAGCTGGAGAGCTGAAGTACAGCGATGTCGTAAAACGCGGCCACGTTCATCCGTGTACCATCTCACACTTCGCTTTGCCTACACCACCCTCTTCCACTCATAACCTCCCCAATCACAAGAAATTTCCCCGCTGAATCTTTGACAGCAGTTGCACGGTAAAATTTGACCTGTCTCGGCCTTCAACTAGTAGTATTGGACATTGGACTTCGGGGAATAGACTATTCAGGAATCAGGTGCTTTTGGAACCGCAGCGCAGGGCGCATGGGGGATGTCAGTCGGACGTCCGTCACGACATACATACGAGCAACTGGGGTGGGGAGCCGAGTCAGAGCTCGACATGCTCGTACCTCTTATCCTCCTTCGCCGCTTGCTCCTTCACCTGTCCCGCCTTGAAACGCAGGCATCAGCACCGCCACATCATGTCCGGATATCCGCACGACACTCACAAGCGTGCTCGATGCCCAGGCCTCGGGCGTTGCGCTCATTTCGAACTCGATCTTCCCGCCGCGGAAGATATCCGCATGGTCGAGAATGGGGCTGGAAAGCGCGTGGCCGTTCACCGACACGCTCTTGATGTACGGCTTGCTGGGCGCGCCGGGAGAGGAAATCACCAGTGGCTCGAGGGCGTTGGGGAGGTCAATCGTCACTTTGTTAAAGAATGGGCTGCACATAAACTTCCTTGTGAGAATACGTGCAGGAAAGGAGAGGAAAAGCACGCACGACCCGATGACATATTGCGCGGAGACAGGGTCGACTGGATAGAATCCGAGCGCGCTGAACACATACCACGCACTCATTTGACCGCAATCCTCGTTCTGTGTTGGTATGTTGGTCATACCGTCATGGATATGAATAAATGAGAGTGAGAAGAACTTACCCCAGAGAGGCCATTGAAACTGTTGTTGTAGTTGTCGCGGGCGATCTCGCGGACGCGCGACTGTGACTTGGACGCAGCTTCGGCGAGCGAGTAGAGGTATGGGATATGATGTGAGGGCTAGCGGGATGCCACGCGTTAGTAGTTCACTCACATTCCTCACTGCCGGCTCACCTCATTCGTGTGATCATTATGCCCTACACGCGCGGATTACGCATGAGCGCTGCCCTCAAACCAGCTGGGTTCTTACTCACCGCCATCGAAATGCTCGTCCAGGAATGCGACGAACTCCGCTTTTCCACCCCGCCTCTTAATGAGCTCCGGCACATCATGTACCACGTCGAACGTATACGCCCACATGTCGCCCTCGGTCCAGCCCGCAGTTTGGCCCGCCCACGGCCCGCTCGCGTTGCGCGCCTCCATAAAGCCCGTCGCGTTGTTGAAGATCGTGAATGGCGCGGAGAACGCTCGAGCTTTGAAATGCGCAGCATCCGCGTCTTTGCCGAGTGCGGCCGCAAGCTGGGAGAGTGCGTAGTCGTCGTCTGGGAGCTCGTGCGTCAGTGAAAGCAGTGCGAGTGAAAGAGCGGGACGTACATGCGTAATCGAGCGTACGTGACGCCGCTTCGGAGTGGATGTCGGATGCAACCCAGCCATCTGTTTCGTAGACAGAGGAGAGGCCGGCACGTACTTCGTAGCCGACGTGCTGCAGTAGGCGTTAGCCTGATTCGGAGAGATACTCTAGGAGACGTACCTGCTCCCTGTCGAAGTAACTGTGGGGGACGTTTGGTGGATACGATGCAATAGAGACGACGGATGACCCACGAAGTATTCCAGTCGTTGTCCGGAGGGACCGTTGCATCTTTGTACACCGCTGCGTAAGCAGTGTCCAAGTCAAAGTCGCGGAACCCCTTGATGACCGCCTCTGCGATAAGAGAGTCGGCGTGCGTCCCTACCTGTGGTAGCATTAGCATGTGAGGGAACATGAGTGAAAGGAGCATCCTTGCCATAATGTTTGTTTCTAATGGCACCACGTTTATCAAACTCCTCGTTACTAGGAAGAACACTTATCAAAAAACTCACCAACGATATTCTTCCACATCGGAAGCCAGCCGCCCTACGATTAAGGTCCAAAAGTCAGATTCACCACACAGTTCATGTATCTTTTTTGCTCACTTCCGTGTAGTCCTGCAACATGCTTTGCACCATGCCGTTGATACGCTCAGGGGCAAGTAGGATCTGCCACGCCCACTCAGCGCGGAACGTGTCCTGTAGACATATCAGTTTCTCATGAATTGCCGAGGAGATGTACGTGCGTCGTACCCAGATGGAATAGCCCGTATAGGAGTCGCCCTCGTGGACGGTGTCGTCATATCCGGAATAGTACTTGCCGTCCTCGCTCTGCTCATACGGATACTATCGTGACAGCCGTCAGCACATTTCTAGGGCACAAATACGACTGTATCTCACCTGGAGAGTATGGAAGATACCCGTATAGAAGATTTCGCTCTGCTCCTGGGTAGCGCCCTCGATCTTGACGCGGTCCAGCTTCTCCGCCCACGCCGCGCGCGTTCCTTGGGCGGTCTGCTCAAGGGTCGTCCCGTCTGGAATTTCGGTGTCCAAGTTCTTGCGCGCCTGGTCGACCGAGATGAACGACACGCCCACTCTGACCGACACTTCCTTCGTGCCCGTGGCGAAGCGCGCAAAGCCCGAGAGAAGGGCACCCGCGCCACTGGCTGCGCCGTCGCTGAGGGTACCATTCTGCGCGATACCGAAGCTCTCAAAGGGGGCATCGAATCGGGCGCAGAAGTATCCGGAGAAGGATGTGGCAGGGTTCGGGCCGATGATGAAGTCTTGCCGCTCGGGGTTGCTGCCTGTGATTTCACGGACAGAGGGGTCGATGGAAATGGAACCGAGGGGATAAGTGACGTTGGTGGGATCGTTGGAGCCCATGACTGACGCGCGCGTAGCCTCGACAAGGACATACGGTTGGGCGGTATCAGTGAACGTGAAGCGAAGGTGGCCGACGCGGGATGCTGTGGAAAGTGCGATGACGTCAGTGGGTCGTAAATGTGAGCGCGCGAGGGGAAACGCACTTGCGGACTGCTCGCCCAAGATAGAGCCACCCTGGATAGCATCCATAAGGACAGAGTAGTAACTCGCAGTAGCGACCTCGTTGGTGTGGGTGAAGGTCATGCCACGTTTCTCGAAGATTGGCTGGACTGTACCCGCCCCTGGGGAGACCATGACGGGCGCACTCTCACCCATCCAGATAGCGGGTTGATGGGTACCCTGGAATCCGTGGATGGAAGTTCCTGTGTAGTTGTATGGTGTCACTGAGACGTAGTTCTGGCGTGTCTGAGCAACCCAGCGGGTCATGGCGAACGGAGGCGCGGTGGATGGAATCATCCCCCCAGAGCCATCCGGGGACCATCCGCCGTTTCCAATGAAGCTACAAGGGTTGAAAGGTCGTAAGTGGATCTCATCTCTACAGCTTCCGTTCACGAGTACGGAAACGGACATACGGATCGACAAAGTCAACAGCAGTGCTTGGTGGCGTTGAGAAAGCTGGAGGTGCATCCCGCCTATGAAGGCGGGCGCTCGCTGCGACAGCAAGGAGAGAGAGAGCGAAAAGGCGGCCCATGAGTTGCTGTAGCACTATCCTGCCGCTCGAAAGGAGAAGCTGGGGCCTTGGGCTGGCGAGCGAGGTCGACGTCGCCAGCTAAGTATTCCTCGCGGCTGAGCGCCCTCGCGCGCTTGTAGCCCCACGTCTAACTTACCGCACGGTCGGCTCCCCACGTGGCTCTCCCTCCCCTCGTCATCGCGAGTCCACACGGCCGGCGCTTGCTCATTGCACTCTTCTCGCACCCATCGCATTGCTCTCCAGCTAGTTTTCTGTGTCTCCCTGTGTTTCTGTGTGCCTACTAGCACAGTGCTCGAATCTCTCTCGAGCACTCGAGAGCCGCTTAACGTCATCCTGACCCCGCGTGTTCACCCACCCAGCGAGAAGAGGCAGTTTCAAGGTCACCTGCCATCAGCCTCGATCTTCTTTGCAGCTGGTCTCCCGCCGCTTGCTCAACTCGCCTAACCAGCTGCCATCCCGGACCTCGAGAGGGCTGTACAGAACGATCTGGCCCTGGGCAATGCTTTCCATGTCCACGGTCATTCTCTCCCGGCCCTCTCACAACCCCTCTCAGCCCCCCGGGGGCCCGATGTCGTTTTCCTTCGTCGACGAACGTCCTTCTCAGCCGCGCGGCATATTCTCGGAATCCATGACCTCCTTTCAGCCCATCCCCATCCTCGCCCATCCACCCCGCCATGATACGCGTCCACGGCCCGTCCCTCGTCCCGTCCTGGGCCGCCTCTCTCCCGTTCCTGGGCCGCCTTGATTCTCCGACATTCGTCAACTGACCCACATCTCTCGCCCTCCCGCACGCCATGCACGGCCATCACCAACTTATAAGCTGCAACGTTTCGTTTCCAACGCTTGTGCTCAGCCCGACGTCCCACGAGCGCACGGACAAGACATGTACGCCATGCGTGTCATCGTACTGTCTATCCTCTACTCCCTGTCATTCGCCGCGGCCGACAACCTCTTCGGCGTCCGCGATGACCTTCACTTTCCCCTACACGCACGCGCCACGAACACAGATGGGTCGAGGCCCGTCTACAAGAATCCTGCGGCATCCATCGAGGACAGGGTAAACGACTTGTTGCCGAGGATGACGGTTGAGGAAAAGGTGTCTCAGCTGTGAGTGGCCCGCGTCCTCATTTCATTGCCTCCTCCAACACCGTGCACGTATCTTCAGTATCCAAGGAGATATCAGCGGGTGGATGAACATGAGCGACCCCCTCGACAACACGCTCGTCTTCAACCAAACCGGCCTCGTACGTAGCCGCCTCCTCCATTACCCCATTACGCCATATCCCGCCTTCTCTTCGCACCTCATGACCCTGTCCAACACAGGAAGAGATGATGCGCCTCAAGGGCGGGTCAATATGGGGCGGTTACCTAACCCCTTGGGATAAGTTCGTCTTCGGCGTAACCGTCGGCCAAAAATACCTCATGGAGAACACCACCCTCGGGATCCCCGCCCTCATCCAGTCCGAAGGTAGGTACACGTAGTAACCCTCGCTACCCCTTCGCGCGTGGCCTCGTGTTCTAAATGTACCCCCTGCCAGGCTTGCACGGCTTCACGAATAACGGCACGATCTGGCCCTCGCCCATCGGCCTCGCCGCATCATTCAACCCTGAGCTGCTCCGTCAGGCCGCCGCAACGATCGCGGACGAAGCAGAGGGCCTTGGCATCTCACACGTCTTTGCGCCCGTCCTCGATCTCTCGCGTGAGCTCCGCTGGGGCCGCGTCGAAGAGAACTTTGGTGAGGACCCGTTCTTGTACGTATTACGCCCCCCGCCGGGCCCTTTTGCTTGACTTTGAGTTCGCGTAACGCAGCTGACCTCTCTCACGCGCGCAGGACTGGTGAGATGGGCCTTGCGTACGTTTCTGGGCTTCAGTCCGGGCGGCGTCGCAATGCCAGCGACTCCGCGATCGCGCGCATGGCAGCAACGTGCAAGCACTTCGCCGCATTCGGGTCTCCTCAGGGCGGTTTGTAAGTCAGATTAGGCATATTGACGTGGATAAGGGATTGACGTATGTCTCAGGAACACCGCGCAGGTCTCGGGCGGCGAGCGCGAGCTGCGCTCGGCGTACCTGAAGCCGTTCAACCGCGCGTGTGTCGAGTCTCTGTCGATTATGACTGCGTACTCTAGTTACGATGGTATCCCTGCCATCGCGAACAAGCACCTGCTTACCGATATAGTGCGTTGCACCTCTAACCTCATGTGTGACGGCTTTCGCTGACCGAGTACCTACAGCTTCGCACAGAGTGGGGGTACAAGTACTGGGTCACCACCGACGCAGGCTCCGTCGACCTCCTCATCAGCCAGCACGGAACATGCGACTCACGCGAGTGTGCAGCCAAGGTCACGCTCGAGAACGGCCTTAGTGGAGAGATGGGTGGTGGCTCGTATACGTTCCTCACAATACCGGGTTCGCCCTACTTTCTCCTAATACACGCGCTGTCCTAACACTCCATTCCAGATCAAATTGCTGCAGGTACGGTGGACATCAAGTTCGTCGACGAGACCGTAAAGGCGATGCTTCGCACAAAATTTTCGCTAGGGCTATTTGAAAGTGAGTTTTAACGGCTGTCTCGGTCTCTCCGATGCTGACTCGAGTAGACCCGTACCCATACGCCGACTACCTCTCAACGCTCCGCACGACTGAGACACGCGAGCTCCTGCACACTATGGAACAAGAGTCCATTGTGCTGCTCGAAAACAAGAACTCTGTCCTCCCGCTCAGCAAGTCGATATCTTCTCTCGCGCTCATCGGCCCGCAGGTCGACCGTGTCTCCTTCGGCGACTATGTCTTCTTCAACGCTTCTCTTAACGGCATCTCCCCGCTCGAGGGCTTCACACAACTCCTCGCCAACACCTCCGTCTCTCTCACGTACGCACAGGGCTGCGAGCTATGGTCAAACGACCCGTCCGGGATTCCCGCCGCCGTCGCAGCTGCGAAAAGCGCAGACGCCACCGTCGTCATGGTGGGCACTTGGACGCTCGACCAGACGCTCTTGTGGACTCCGGGCACGAATGCGACAACTGGCGAGCACGTCGACCTGTCAGACCTTGGGCTCGTAGGCGCGCAGATGCAACTCGTGCAGGCCGTCACCGACGCGGCGAAGGGGCCCGTCATCGTCGTGCTCGTCAGCGGCAAACCCGTTGCGGAACCGTGGATCCAAGAAAGTGCGCGTCCCGCTTTTTGTTTCCGTGCCGTCATGTTCACCTTGCCTCTCAGACGCGGACGCGGTCGTCCAACAGTTCTATCCGGGCGAGCTTGGTGGGCTCGCGCTCGCCGAGATCATCTTTGGGGACGCGAACCCCTCGGGTAAGCTTCCGGTGTCATTCCCGCGGAGCGTCGGCACGACGCCGGTCTTCTACAACTACCTCAAGGGCGGGAGGTTCGTCGACGCGGGCGCAGTGCTCGACGACGGCACGCTCAAGTTTGGGCACCAGTATGTGCTCGACAGCCCTGTCCCCATCTGGAGCTTCGGGCACGGGTTGAGCTACACGACGTTTGCATAGTACGTACACTTACCCATTCTGTTGGACATTTCGAGCGTGTCAATAACGGAACCCGCGCTCGCGCAGCTCGAGCCTTGCGCTGTCCCCGGCAACGGTCGCGCCCGACGGATCGTTCACCGTCTCTGTCACCGTCAAGAACTCAGGCTCGCGCGCGGGGCAGGAAGTTGTCCAAGTTTACGCGACGGACGTCGTATCATCCATTGTCACGCCCAACCAGGAGCTCGTCGGTTTCCAAAAGGTTTCTCTCGCGTACGTTATTCCGCCCTCGAGCTTTCCGGCCAAGACGCTGATCGTACGTCCGCCTCGACTTACAGTGCGGGCGAGTCGAAGCGTGTCTCAATCGGTGTGAACGCGAGCCAGCTCGCGCTCTGGTCGCTCGACGGCGCGTTCGTCGTCGAGCCGGGCGCGTTCGCGATCAAGATCGGGACAAGCGACCAGACGTTCCTCAACACGACGCTTACAGTGCAGTAGCGGGGGAGGGGCTGCGCGTGCATGTGGCGCTGGCAAGTCTATAGCTAGCGAGGCGTGTGTACTACATCGTACTTGTACCGACGTCGACGGATCGAACGGACGTCGGACGTACTTACACTAGTACTGTGCGAACGGGCTGTGTGTCGTCCGCCGCTACATCCGCCTCCCAGCATCAACTTCGGATCGTCGTTCATTATGCTTGCTTATTGCTTGTTTTCACTGCTTCGTGCGCAGTGTTACCAACCACCGCACGGACCCTTTCGACTATTGGTCACTTGGTGCAATACGCTGTCGCATTGATCACGATGACGGGGGCCGCATAGGCCCCGCGCCCAACGCGCTTCTTGTGGTGTATGTGGGTGGAGACCATCGGGTTGCAAAGAAGGACAGAAGTAAGATGGTGATACAACAAGGGAGCGGTATACAGCACGGCAACAAGACACGAACAGAACGTACGCACAGCGGCACAGAATCCATCTACGCATCCCTCTCTTCCGCCCCACAATCCCTACACCGTCACACGACTGACCGAGTATCCGCTGCCCTGCCTCTCCAGTCCGGGAGCGGCCCACTCGACCATCATGGGGCGGGGGTCCGGGCGGACCTTCTTGGTAGCGGTGAGGATGGCCAGGACGGCCAGGATGGTGAGGGAGATCCAACCGAGCCAGGCGAAGGCCATCATGGCTGTGAGGATGCGACACTGGGCGAAGTTGGAGCAGAAGGCGAGGTCGGGCCAGATACTCTGCGGAGACGATTCAGCACGCGGAGAGGGCGAAGAGGTGCGTGGGGATGAGGATAAGATGCCAGGGAAGGGGTGCACAGAGACATGATGGGTGTGGAGGAGCGGGGGGCGAGACTTGCACATACAAGGTTGACCGGGGGAAAGATGGGCAGGAAAAAGGAAGAACGGAGCGACGTACCGTGGAGACGACGCATCCAACCAGCCATAAAAGCCACAACACAGAGAGAACGCCGAGTTCAAGGAGATTGTTGGACGAGGCGGAGTCGAGGAGAGGCGGTAGCCACTTCATGCTGGGCAAAGATGAAGGGCTTAGCTGTGCGGGAGAAATGGGGCGTGCATTGGGGAATGCACATACACGAACGGCACGGTAACGAAGGTTAGGATAGTGCAGACTAGGAGCTCGACGACGATCGGGTCTAGGAGAGAACATGAATTCAACGGGAGTCGGGGGGGACGGAGAATGATAGGGCACATACCATAGAAGTTGCGCCCGCCGTTGAGGGTATCCCCTGCAGGGAGATTGTCTGTGTAGCCGAGGCGGACG
Source organism: Porogramme epimiltina (assembly GCA_900155495.1). NCBI lineage: Eukaryota > Fungi > Basidiomycota > Agaricomycetes > Polyporales > Polyporaceae > Porogramme > Porogramme epimiltina. Next base: position 17,397 of record FTLJ01000345.1, read on the forward strand.
CATGTGAGGATGAAGAGGAGGCCGGAGAAGACCCACTAAGCGTGCGGTGTTAGGAAGCCGTCAGCCGGGCGGGATAGAGGGAGGACATACAAGAAGCACGAAGACGGGGAGGCGGAGGATGACCGGGAGAGGGCCCATCGCGGCGGTCTACGCCTGGTGAAAGAGAGAGAGGTGACAGAGGAGAGCAGAGCCAGCCGGGGCAGTCGCGGACCCACGACGTGACGAGCGCAGGGTTATATCGCGGATGGCCGAGCAGCCCGCGCGAGGGGAGCGGGGAACCCAACGCTGGGGAAATTGCGTCCACTGGGCAGCTGATCCATGCGACCAGAATATCGCGAATCGCTCCTGTCGAAGCTCCTTGCGCCCGTCGTCATGGCGGGTAGGCCTCTTCAGCCCACCGTCCTCCTTCTGCCTGCGCGGTCGTGCGCGGTCGGTGCCTAGGTAGAGTGGCATCGGAGGGTCCGTCGGACCCATGCGCGCGACAAAGCCGAGGCCAGGGAAGAGACTGGAAGAGATTTAGAGAAGGACATAGCAATCAGGGAGAACGGTTGACGCCGCGACGAGGGCGAGCACACTCCTTGGTTGTCGTCAGGCACCACGCCCTACCAGATCATCTGCACGCTAGACCCTATTAGGCCAGCTTCAAACACTTGTGATCGACACCTGCGACCGTTTCACACTCTTGTATACCCGCCGTGCTCCCTCTCGCACCCTCACACGAACCGGCGACTAAACTCCAAGGACGCACACTTGGACTTTGGCTGACGGGTCCTTCTGGTGGCACGACGAGCGCAGAGGGCTGCTCGCTTCGACTCGTCCGTACTGTATCACCCGTGACCACCGATGAGGCTGGTACGCGGCTACAAGTGTCTATGTAAATGCTCATACATCTGCTTCAGAAGCGTACTTTCGAATGCGGAGGACTTCTCGGCGAGGACCTCGGCGTTGTCCCCGACGTCGCGCAGAAGCTGGCGCGGGGTGAGGGACTCGCGCCCGTCTTTGTCTTTGATCGACGAAGCGACTCACCAGTGACCACATGTGTCGAACTGCAGCTCGTTCAGGCGGTTGAGCGCGGGATGGAAGATACGACAATTTTGTTCAACATATCGTTCAACATCCGCAACGGTGATCAGGCGACGCGCGACGGCGGGTTAAACTGACCGACCAATTGAATCTCGACACAACTTACACGCGCAGCACAGACAGTAATCGTGAGACGTAAGTGCAACGTCGGCCCGCGGAGAACATGTTCTAGACGGTCTCCTAAATCCCCGCTGATTGCGCCTGGATCTTGAGTCCGCTCACAACCTTGCGCGTAAAGACCTCGACCTCTTTGGCGAGCTCGTTGAAGCTGTCCGCATTCTCTCCAGTAGTGTTCAGGTGTACGAGGGGGGTCTGGTATTAGCCTGGCGCTACAAAACTAGAATATATAGCATACATAAGAACGTCCGCAGACCCCCCATCCTCTGCAAGAACGCCGATGTTTTCGATGTCACGTACCATCATCTCGAGGTACTCAGCAGCGCCCGACATATGAGCGACTTTACAGCATGCAGCATGTACCTCGAGGTATCTAGGATTAGGTAAAAGTAGGTGTGCTGCATCCGGGCGTGGCAAGCCGGGGAACTCTAAGTCATGGACAGTGAACTGTACGGGGCTCCTGAATCCGTGTGTCATTGATATGAGATGAGGTGGATGAATTTTCACGTTATAAACGTGTTCCTGTGTGTGCGAAGGTTAGCACGCAAGCCAGATCGGAACGCCGATAATTACCTTGCCATCAACCGCCTCGAACCAAAGGTCTAGCTCATAAAACATGTCATGGAGGTCATACCGAAGCGTCATGACGTTGCTCAACGAATGGGTTCCTGATCCTTTGATCTCCTCCTTAATGTGACTGTAGCCGAAGTGGTCCAGCATCGTCCACACAGCATTTGACCAAGCGTGCTGTCCGAACGTCACGCTAAGTACTATGCCTGTTTTAATGGTAATCCTCACCTTCGCCGTTGGATCATCGACCGACTCAAAATCATTCGCCCACACCGGGAAGATATGAGCACATTTCGTTGGTGCCGCCCAGCCAAGCTCGGATCCATCGGGAAAACCCTCCGGGTGCGTCTCCGCATAGTCCACGTCGGTGTATTCAGTGGCCATGCATTTGAAACCGTCCCGAGTTAGGTTAGGAAGTCGATCGAAGACGAGCCGCAGGCGAGTCGA